>BMAV01013707.1:0-34388 GCA_019973955.1 Trichonephila inaurata madagascariensis | reverse complement strand
GATTAGTTTTTTTTACCCCAGTTTTATAAATGCAATAGTAAAAAATTTAATAAACTGAATCAAAATGAAAAGGCAATAATTGAGCATTTTTCTTTTTTACCCTTTCAAATATTCGGCATATTGATTGAATTTCTTATAAAACAAATTATGTTATTTACATTAAAGATTTAAAAAAATATTCAATGTTTTAATAAAGGGTTTTTCTTAGAAATTTTATTTTTATTTAAAAAATCCCCTTTTTTTTTGAAAAAAAAAACCCATATCAGTTAACCCAGACCTGGAAAATACCCACACAAATTTTTTAAAGCCCCTTCAAAACCCCTTTCGGGAAAATGGATAGTTTTCGTGGTGATTTAAATTAATACCTTGGGGGGTTGATTGTAGGCGAATTCTAAATATACCAATTCCCCCTTTTGGGGGTAAACATACCCCGCGTGAATCACCGTTAAGTTCTGAATGCAAACCCGTTTAAATCTTCCTTTGCTAGGGCTATTATTGTAGTTAGGGTGAAAAAGGGAATTTTTAAGTAATTTAATAAACATTTTTTAATATAACAAAATTTTTTCGGATGATGAAATTATCTCCGCGTTTACGACGAGGAAGGACAAAAAACAAAAGTATTACCCCCAATAAAATAACCAGATTAAAAATTATCTGTAGAGATTATCTGTATAAGAATTTTATATGTAGAGAAAAAAACTTTTGGGGAAGAAGGGTTTTATAAAACTGGTACACACATATCTTATCAGTTTTTGATGAATTTTGAAAAAAAAATATTGCTCGAGAAAAGAAAATAAAAACGAAGTTCCAAAAAATTTTAATTTAAAAATAGAAAAATTTCTCCCCATGTGTTTGTTTTAAAAGTTACAGATTAAAAAAAAAAAGATCCAGTAAAAAAATAGCATTCACTCCGTGAGGTTAAACGAATGTTTTAATGCCTTTTAAAAAGAACAGAAATCTAAATTTTATGGAAAGATCTAATAAACATATTGTATTTCCTACTTTTATTCCTTTTTAACTTTTGTATGCAAATTTTACCGTAAAAACAGAATGTAAACATCCTTAAGTATGAAATACCCTGCGCGAGAACTTTCGGTCGTTTTTTTCAAGCGAGTGATGCCGGGTTAAAGTTTTCTTCCAAGTCTGCTGCATGTTGGTAGTTAAAAAAAAAAGTATTTTTAGACATGATAATTCGATAATTGTGACAGCCATTTCACTGGTGGCACCATATACAGGCGGATCACACAACCAAATTTTTGACGCTAGAATTTTTCAATTCAAGCTTTCTTTGGATGCTAAATATGGTCGTGATTTAATTTTATGGGGAGTGCCACAGCCAAATTGATACTCAAGGGATCTTTTACTTGCCACATAATCATATACCATGCTTGCTTACGATTTTCGCATCCACAAAATCTATAGATTTCAGCTGGGATCAAACCCACCATCTTGGATACGAAGCGGGCACGTTACCTCTATTAAAGACAAAATAGATAATTATAATCCCTCTCTTTTCTTTCTTGAAATACCATGAGATAAATGAACGTATTGTTCAAAATTTTAAATTCGTCGATGAAATATACCTCGCAGGAAGGAAAAAAATTTGAAAACGGAAGAAAATATGTCATGAAATACTAGACACTGTTGCATGTCATTAAGTTTCAAATTTTAGTTTTCAAGGACGTATGAGAATTTAAATTTTACAAGTCACTTTCCGTGTGTAATTATTCAATAGGATGTATTACTTCCTTTGATTCTTTCATTTTTCACTATTATTATTATGAATGTTCGTATTTAGTATTAATAAAACTGAAAATATTTCCTAAAAGTATTTCTTATGAAACATTTTAAACCTAAAAATATTTCTTTATGAAATAATGTAAAATGTTTTCAGAATAAAAGTTGAAATTTTTTTCTTTCAATAATAAATAAATTATTTATTAAGGCTGGTTTCACACGGAATGACGTTTTTCCAGTCAACTCGTCTTCTATCATCACTCTCCTATTGTGAAGAGGGAGAAGAATTCCTTTTACGCAAGGAACAAATTGATTGAAAAAGGAGTGCCGCGGGGAAAAGGAACGATGACTCATTGGTACTCTGATTGAGTCCAAAGAAGCAATGCACTCTTTATCCGTTTTCAATACACAAGTAGCCACGTATGAAGGGCGTAGCATCCACACTATCTTTTATGTAGTCTACTAATGAGGAAAACAACATGATTTTCAAGAGCTCGAGGGTGGAAGCAATGAGTGCTAGTTGACCACGTGTAAAGGGACATTACTTAAAACTATCTCTTCACTGTGTGTTTCTTCTGATACGTGTGGAACAAAATGACTGGTGTGAAAGGGTCCTAAATGTTGAAAAATCTTGGTTTTAGGTCCAAATAACCTTAAATAGAATTTCATCAAATGTAAAATATTGTTTAATTATGTAAAATTAATCAGTAACGAAAAGCATGGCATCCGGGACAATATTTTAGAAAGTAATTTAATTACGTCAATTAATATAAATACATTAATACAATAGTCTCATACCTGGAATAATATCTAGTTTGGCTACATAGTTTACAGCAACTGTGAAACGATAAGTCGCAAGTCATCATACGGAACTTGTATGCCTCAGTGCCCGATCGTATTGCACCATAGATTCATGCTACAGATGGCCCAACACGATACTAAAACATTAATTAATTTTGCAATTTTTCTACAATAAATGATTATTTTGCTTTAATTTTGTAGTAGCTTACTTACATCACCGTTTTACTTACGTATGTAAAATTTAGTCTTTTCATGACAACTCTTCTTGGTTTGAAAATTTGTATGCCAATGAATGTTTATAAAAGAAAGAGGGATTGGATATAATTGAACCTACTTATAAAAGCCTCTTACACCTAGAAGAATGATTGAACACATTCTTCCAGTTTCTAATGAAATGTGTATATGATGGGCTGAATTTTTCTTTCTTTCTTTTTTTGAATTCTCCGTTTTCCCATGCAATTCGACACTTAATAGACAGCTTTGTATTGTTTTGTAAATTCCACGAGAAGGTTTCTTCTTAGTTCATATACAAAAAAAAAAGACAATCATCTTATATCTTTTTTTATGTGCATGATACTTCTTGCAGGATAAATATGATTATAAAACCTATACAAAATGTCCTTATACATTTAACTTAATACCAATTTTTGAGATATAATGCTATAGTTCTATAGTTCTTAATTATCAACAAAAGTAAAATCTTGTACTGAATTAAATAGAAAATACTAAACACTCGTAGAATAAAGAGGTGTTTAATAAAATACAAATTAGTCTAAAGAACAATAATGATTATACAGTGTCTCCAGGATAAGTGAATAAAAAGTATACCAATGATTTATTATGGCTGATATTCCACATATGGTATTTCGGTTCACACGTTTGCTCTTGTGAGAATTATTTTACGGTATAATATTAAAATCTATAAGTCGTGTACCTTTACTCATCATGTGAAGAACATTAATATATTTAAATGTATGATTTTTGTGTAACATGTTTGCTAAGAAACCTAGATAAGTTCACATTTTAGCAAGTAAAGGGGTAAACGACGTTTTATTGATAATATAGGATATACCAGTAAGAAAAACGTTTTCATTTAGTACAAATATATTAATAATATATTTTTAAAAGTTAGAGTTATAAATTTATTTATCATATATTTAATTTGTTTCAAGTCATAAAAGAGATAATTTAACTTCTAAGAATCTACTTCACTTTAAAAGCTTTAGTGCGCTTACTTTTTTCTTTTATTTTTATTAGTTCTGGAAAGAAACCAATTTTTTTTAGAATGAAAGAAAAAACTATTTTTAGATTACCTTAATTGTGCTGATGAACTACTTTTAGTATCTTTGCTAAAACGTATACATTTTGACAACATATTAATTAAGATACAATTTTTAAAAACTAAGCACAAAAATGTGCTAATTTGCAAATAATTTATAGAAAAATCTTTTTTTTTTAAAAAAAAATCAGAAAATAGGAACTGACAATTTCTGCAGAATTCGATAAATTTTTAGCTTATGCTAACCATCTCTAGCAACGCTTTTTATTCTCATCTAATTTTAAATATGTTTACGTAATGACATTTTTTCCCAGAAAAAGTTTATATTTTATGCAAAAAGACGTCACCACGTAAGCATGTTTGAATTATTTAACATTTCTTTTTTAGCTCCATATTTTTCTTTCAACATATACTTCAAATAAAGGTTTTCTTTAGCTTTTTTTAAATTAATTACTTTTTAGCTACATCTGTAACCTATACTGATGATACTTAATTAATGCCAAATAAAAATTAAAATCAGTAGAATCAGCCAAAGAGATTTCATTCACGCTATGAATACAGTTGAGTTAAGACACTTTAAATTTAATTGGTTTAATACCAGCAAATCCATGAATATTAATCTACGACATGAGTTGTCACAATTATTACTCTTACAATTTATTTTAAAACCATTATGGCATAGAATAGAGGAGACCTTCTTGACTTTAACGACCTCTGCGATTAGATTGCTTACGACAGGTATAATAGGAAGTAAAATATTTTGTTCCAAATTCAGTACTATAAAAGTTAAAATAAATTAGCAATGGATTCTACACGCTAAAAATTTTGTAGTAAAATATTATAAATAGGGTACATAAAATATTTGTAATAACAATAATTGAATGGTTGAAGTCATGGAATCTCACTGCGTCATGCAATAAACATGCGCGATTTTCAAATCCCGTCGATTAGTCTTTAGTTTGGGGGAGGGAAAATGTTGAAATTGTTAATATGATTGAAGAAAAGTTGGTGATCTTGCCAAACAAATAAATTTAGAAGTGGATAGTGATGACGTTCAAGAACTGATGGATTCCCACAATCTGGAGCTGACAATTAATAAGCTCATAGGAAAGTATAAGCAAGAGCAAGACATTGAAGGACTTGAGTCTGTATATTCAGTTCAAACAGAGGATCGAATGATGGTTGGGAATCTGGCTGAAATCCTTATTTTAATTGAAAAATGGTTGCAAATTTAAGACCGTATTTTTCAATGAAAACAGAATAAAACATTATTGGCTTGCTTCGAGGAATTTTGCTGGAGAAAAAAAAAATCTTTTCGCCGCAGACTACTTGTTAGATTTTACGAAACCTTCTACATCAAAATAACTGTGGTTTGCACTTTTATATTTGTGTTATCTTAGATTTTATTAAGGTATACGACGACGTTCGGAAACGTGATTTTCCATATGCGTATAAATGGATAATATTTATGATATTTAGTATCACTTAGATTAGAAAACGTATATAAAAATGTTTTAAAAATATTATTACAATAAAAAAATATTTAAGTGCAATATTTTGACAAAAAATGAGCATAGAATGACCCATTTTCAAAATATTCTCTTTTTATAAAAAATGCTTCTATTATAAAAACATTTTGCCTGTATATAGTTCAGATCTCTGTGAAGAGGCTCAACTAAAATTTCTGAAATATATAACTAGGAAGTGGGTTTATTCATGTTTTACGACAACAGAGGGGAGAAATTTAAAGAAAAAAACGCCGATAATTATTTCAATGGGTAGTAACTCTGAAAATAATGTGAATTTTTCAAAACAAATAGATGAGACTCTCTACAGAAGTCTTTACTTTATATAAGTAAAATATGTTTTTTATTTTAGAAGCATCTATTATAAAAGGAGACCATTTTGAAAAAAAAAAGGTTATTCTAAGTTAATTTTTTGGCAAAATATTGAATTTAAATAATTTTTTTTCAAAATGTCCTTAAAACAATTTTATACATGTATTCTAATATAAGTGACACTAAATATCATGAAAATTATCAATTTATGCGCTTTTTTTAAATCACGGTTCAGAACGTATTAATATAGTGAGATACCTTAAAGTTTCTTTTCTAAATTATTAATTTCTTTCGTCTCTGGCCCCAAATTAAAATAATTTATTTGTATTTATATGTGAATTCATGCCATGACTTCCACGAAAAAATTCGACTTAAGCAGTTATCACTCAGTTCAACACAACTTCACATAAGTTTAGGGGGTATTGTTGTAATAAAAGTTATACATCATACACACACACACACAAGTCAATAGTTTAGTTTTGTTTTGGACATGATATCAGAATCTGAAGGGATCTTTTTAATTTTGAACAAAAAAGCAATTTTATTCTTGATACGTTACATAATTATTTTGAATATAATAAAAACTTAAATGTAGCTCAATTTCAGAAAGGTAAACAAAATATTTTTATAACTTTCTTTCATTTCTAACTATCCATTTTTGATAAACATGTCTTAAATTTAATGGTCTATCGCTAATTTATGGCAAATATTTTAAGATCAAACAAAAGCTTTTATTTTGTTTGCAATTTAATGCGTTAGTATAAAAATTTAAATGCTCATAAAATTTAAGAAAGATAAAAAGGACATTTTCTTCCTTTCACTTTTGGTGCTCGGGAATAAATTAAAATTAAAAAAATAAATTATAGCCGCTCCCCCGCGTTGCTTAGACTCCTCCTATATTAACAATAGAAAGACTGCTGTGCCGTCTAGCGGGTAGAACAATCTTCATTAATGGCCAAGTTTCGGAACTGCAAGGACATACGAGCATGTGCGCAGATCCCTTTTAATTCTCATCTAGATGTTAGTTCTCTAGTTATGTATGTTGATGTTTGTTTTGTCTAATAAACGTATTTTAATTAACTATTGGGATTGAGTTAAGAACCTCTTCCTATTGTGTCTCTTTCTTACATTGTGTCACCCCTTATATTTTAATAAAAATACATTTGGTTTTGTTATTATGCAATAATCATCTCTAACAAAACAAATTAGGAAGCTACATTTGCTAATAAATGAAACCAAGAGGAAACTGTAGTGTATCCAAACAACAGTTTACTCAGGAATTCATAAAACTTTACAGAAAAAAAAAAGTTGTTATATTTTACAATGATTCTCTGATAGATTTTCAAGATTGTAAAATAATAAAAAATATGATTTCTTAGTACAAAAAATAATTTTGTAATGCTTCATGATTAAACTTCTAAATATAACCTTTAATAACAAACAATTTTCAATTAAGGAATAATGAATTTAAGAAATAAAACTTTATTCTCAAGTTATTTGTTTAAAATGAAATTTATATTGAATTAAATATCTATGCACGGACCAAATATTGCCTTATTTTTTTTTACTTATAAATAAATACTGTTTATCACTTAACATCTTAACATTTTAAACTATTAACTGAAACATTTTAAATATATTAAACTCGTACTTTGAAAATAAATACTTAGGTTCTTAATGATAAGTAATAATCATATTTATACAAAACATAATTTTCTTAAAAGATTGAAGTTCGAAACATTTCTTCAAATTTTACATTTCATGTGATCTGTAATTTTGTGATTGAAATTCACTTCTTTATTTGCCATTTTAAATTTTTTACTAATTACTTGTTTTTCAATCATACTCTGTGAATGATTTTACAGAATGCATTTAAAAAAAATTGCTTTGTATTAGCGAAATCTTGCCAAAAAAAAAAATAAATGTTTTAATTTTGCTTGAGATTTTTTTATGAGTATTTTTAATACAAGAAAATTAAAAGAACTTTACAGAGATGGAATAAGTTACCTTAAAGATATAAAAGCAAGTTTATTTTTTTTCCTACATAAATGATACCAAAGATTTAAATGTTAATTCATTATAATAAAAAATTAAAAAAATAAGGCCTTCTTGAATTCAATAAAAAATTATCTGATATTTTAAATAAGACTAAAAAATGATAAATTGTGTGAGCAAATCATAAATAAATAATAATAATAAAAACATCAATGAAAGAAAATTGAAAACTTCTGAACAACTCCTAGAAGATTATTTGCCTTTCACAATCATTAATCTTAGGTAGAGAAGGTGAAAATTAAAATAAAACTACGGAAATAAAAGCTATTAAAAGTAATTTAAATTATCCTTATATAAAAGAATACAGAAAATATTAATTGTTTATTCAAACTTAAATTTGCATTAATATTGAAAACTTGTGTAAGTAAATTAAAATTTACTTAATAAAGGTTTATGCCCAATGACTGAATAAGCTTATGTTTTTGTTGTTACTAATGCTACCTGTCTGATGGTGTCAAATCGAGGACCATGCAATTCATCACAACAAAAAGTTAGTTGTATGCCTTTCGTTTGTCCTAGCTTTGAGCACCATTCAGGTGACAGTACGAGGCTCTTTTCCACCCCAATTTAGAGGAAGTGGGTGGTCAGGTCCTCCCACCTCTCTTCCCTTCCCCCCAAACTCACGAGAGAACTTGAGGCTCGACGACTATTTAGAGTACCCCCATGCCACGGAGACAACACCATTTACAAACATCCATGCCTTCTTTGGGATTCGAATCCAGGCCCTAAGGCACATCAGTCAGCGTTCCTGGTGGTGGGACTAATCTCCATCTGGTATAGTTTCATTAGACCAAGTTCATGAGTCCATAAATCTGTACAAAGTCTAAGAACAGCAGGGGGGATGCAACAGTCTCCTCCCAGGAAAACCCCAATTACTATACTGGATGGTGGCAAATTAACTTATTAAGATAAGGAATGGAAATTTTTAATTCATAAATTTAAAAAGATATACGTGTTTTAAAATTTCTCAACAGTAGATTGGTTTTACACAAACCATACTTTGAAGTTCTTTGAACACAAAAATGAACTTTAAAAAAAATTAAATGAGTTTTCAGTTATTTAAAATTTTGATAGTTTATTAATTGTTATGCCACTTCTTATTAAGAATCATTTAGTTTCATAATGGAAAGCAGTTTTGTACAAACCTTTTAAAACCACCTTTTTCCGAATCCTTCACAAATGAAGGTACACTAAAACTGCGTGACGCAGCCGAGAATTTTCTTATTAAGATATGATAATTGTGATGGATAACATTTCCGCGTAATGAACTTTGGAAAGACTACTTGTCTTACCATAATAGCTGTTAGTTCTTTTCAACAACTTTTCGCGTCCCATTAAATATAATTCGAGTCAATTTTCATGATTAATTTAATGACTTCATTACAGTCTAAGAATGGTCTTCCTCTTAATTGGAACTTTTAGATCACATATAGAAGGGGTGTTGCTTCTAATTAATTACATCACAGTATATATATATATTACCGTTAAAGTGTATAATTTAGTTATTCTATAAAATAACTATATATATATAGATATTTCTTGAAATAACTAGACAAGTCAGTTAAAGTATATAATAAATAAAAAATTTCATACTTTACCTTGTTATTCTATGAAATAACTAATGATAGACCATTAAAGACTAAAATAAACAATTTTGAAGGTGCTTTATAAATTAATTGATCATAAATTGCTGAAATTTCTCGAAAAATACATTTTATCTCCATTGCAGATGATCAATTGATGAATAATAAGGAAAAGCAAATGATGTAATTTATTGTTACTTGTATTGCTAACATAAGTTAAACAGAGAAGAAAAGGAAGTATATTTTGCAGAAATAGTTATATTTAAATATCATAAAAATTACATGCTGGGGAGAAAAACTGTCGCTTAATAAAAAAATTGTGTAAACTTTTCAAACAAAAATCTCCTCACTCGATAATATCAATATGTATTAAAGAACAAACCTTGAATAATTTTCTGATATCTCAAAAAAATATAATTAATTAACTAACTTTTCTACATTTCTTCGTTTTTTAATTTAAAATTTGAATTGTACAATAGTTGATTATGAAATAATTGTCTTAAGAAATACCATCGTTGTCATAAAAAATACTATTAAAAGCGTCCAGTGATAAAAACACACTAGGAATTGGATTTATTCTAAAGCTCTTCAAAAAAATACAAAACGAAGAAGGATTTATTTGCTTTCCTAACAGAAAGAATTTCCCAATGCAAATCAAAATTACTGTAGAACATTCTTTAACTATTAGAAAGAAATATAATAGAGTTATTACTTTGCTCTTAAAAGGCAGCTTAGGTTAAAAATATATACCGTAAAATCCGGTATATAATGCGCACTTTGAACATAAAAAATAAAATAGAAAATTAAGGGTGCGCGTTATACGCCGGGTATAAAAACAATAGCTTTAAATATACCAAAAGAGATGAACATTAAAAAAAATAATTTTGTGTGTATCGAAATACCATCTGTCTTAAAGAAACGCAACTTGCCTAATGAACTAAAAGAGCTGTAGTCCTAAAAGTATACTATTTTTTCAAAAGTCTGGGATAATACCTCGAATAAATTACTTCAAAACGTAAGAGCAATGTATACTAATATTTCAGATTTCTTCTTAAAAAAGGGGGAGTGGCGTTATACGGTGAATATACCAAAAAATTAAAAAAATTCAGCTTAAAAGAAAGGTGCGCTTTAAACGCTGGATTTTATTAATAGTTTATTTACGTTTGGTTTGTTTTGATAATTTAAAACATGTCTCCTTTTAAATCTTTTACGCAAAGAAATGCGATTTTTTTGTTTTAAAAATGATTGCTATAATCAAATAAGTAACTATTAAAAACATTATTTACTTCATTTCTTTTTTCAATTTTGTTCGAGTAACATAATACACGTGCATTAAAATTTATTATTTATAAATATAAGAGCTTTAAAACGTTAAATTAAAAAAAAATTTGTATCACTTGATTGAACTTTTTAGATAAAGGTTTGCAAAATTCAATGAAATCAGTAAGTTATCTTAACATTATTAATATATAAAGAAGGTTGCGTGTCGTTTTAATCAAAAAAGTATGAATCAGTAATTTCATTAAAAGAATATGTAATCAAATTTTTTTCAAGGAAAAACCCTACTTTCACCGCTATTTTTTTCTCACTTTTATCTTTTCATTCTAGTTAAAAAATAATTTAATAAAAGGAATTATCAAACAAACAAAAAAATCTGGTATACATAAACTTCGTGTGTTTTAATTTTTTTCAAACGCATCCTTCCATGTGTTCTTTACTTGATGAGATAAAAACAAATATTTAACGAAAAATGGTTTTTTTAATTTTTCTCTTTTCACTTTTGATTGGGCTATAATTAACCAATCATTTTTATCAGAAAGACTAGCTTAAAAATTGTATATTAATATTTTAATTTAAATACGTTTTCCGAAACTCAATCAAGTTATTTTTAATAATTCTCGTTCAGCATTAAATGAAAAAAAAAGTTCCTTTAAGGAGCAAATATTAATTTTTGAAATTACAACTTACTTAGTTTTTAAATATGAATAAGTTGTACCGTTCGTAAACGATTAATCTTTTTCACTCGAAAAACGAAACACATGATCTATCTTATTCAACTCAATAACTACTTTAATTAAAGCACGCAACATATTTTTTTTAATGGGTTCAATTCATGTGACGTCATAATCACATGATAATGATAACCAATCAGTTAAAAAACTCGCGTGATGTTGTAGTCACACAATAAAAGTTGTCTAGTGTTTCCAGCTGATAAGTTCACGCGCTTTGTTGTTGCCAACTTTTGCTCTTTGCACAAACTTTCTCTTAAAAATTACGTATGTATTCAAATGCATTTTATTTAAAAATATATGTATAATATAAGATTTGTTTTAATTATAAGAAATATTTTTGAAGAATCATTTTTTTTTATAACACTTTATCTAATTATGAAATTTGAAATTTATCTAAGTTTGGAGAAAAGAACAAGTTCAATTAGTTTAATGTGTGCCTTGAATTTAATGGAGAGCACATGTTTGTCTTTATCATGTGACAGACATGCATTGGGCCCATTGTAATTTGAGAGAAAAAAAAATACTTTTAATACAATTTCTTATAAATATTTTGTAAAAACATTATATTCTTTTTTATAATTTTATTTAAATCAGGGTGTATAAAAAAGACATTCACTTTGAATAGCAAGCAAAGATATAATTTTTCAAAAAATTCAAAAAAAAAACTTTTAAAAACTTTTACTTCTTTGAAAATATTTATTTCAGTATTTATTCATCACCTCCCTTCCAAATAACGTAAATCAGGGGTGTCGAAAACTTGGGACCCGCTGAATCTTTTTTAAAAAATTTTAATATCCGGTTTTTAAAGATTTTTTCATTTTGAAATTTATTTGAGGGGAAATTTGTATATATATATATATATATATATATATATAAATCTACAATGTATTTGCCTGTTACCTGTTCTTGTTTTTGGATAATAGAAATGTCCTTCAGATTAAAATAGATTTTTTATACCAAACAGTTACATTTTATTTTTCTATAATAAATTACTTTTTTGATAAATTCCGATTTGCATTATGCATATTCTTTACTATGGATGGAACATGATTCTCTGTGTGTGGGACCTTCATTTCTCCTCCTGCTTTTTCTGTTTGGAGTGCCCAAAATGCAAGGGACAATCAGAGATGATTTTCAAAATTTAAAAAAAATATTCAGGATGGTTAAGATAAAGGGCAACGTATACTTAATCATTTGCAAATAACAGCACTATAAAATTTCTCCAATGAGTAACGAAAGATCAATTGAAAAGGAACACCGTAATTTTTAAGAAAATGCAACTGTAATATATTTTAAACATTATTTGATCATTGCATTATTATATTATTTAAACATTATTATGTTATCTATGTCGGTATACTGAAAAATAATAAAAACAATAATAATAATTCATTCAGTTTTAAATTTTCACTCAATAAACGTTTTTCTGTTTCCAAATCTGATATAAATGTATATATTTTTATGTGCGGCCCGCGAGATTATAATGTGTTTCCGAAGTGGCCCGCAAAGTCATTTGGACAGGACACCCCTGACGTAAATAATAGAAAATTTAGTTTTCCTTGATGTTTTTGATTCAAAACATCTCTCTTTTTAAAATGTATATGCTGGCATATGAGTGTGAGGCAAGAGATCATCTTTCTTGCCCGCCTAGAGATGTGGGAGGAAGAGGAAGAACACTAGCCATATAATCAAAAACAATTTATTTATTGATCTCACAAATAGCAACACTGATTCAAGTAATTTCATCTAAAAGAGAAGTTCACAATCAAAGCAATATGTAGATTAACAGAGAGATGCAACAGTTATGAGAAGACTATAGTTATCGATCCTCTTTTATTCCAGGATCAAATTTACTATCCCAATTATCTGAACACTAATTAACCCTTTATCTACCGACGGTACTTAAATGTACCACTCACTTTAAAATTGCATAGAACAACCATTTTTACGAATCCTCTGACAATACTTAGCAGGAATATTCTTTGAAATCCTTTCTTCCAAGATATATGGCAGCACGGGTTCTATGATGAGTATTTTAGCGGGGAAGGCGAATAGTTTTATAGAAAAAATTGCGTTTTCACCGGATCACGAGGACTGTCATTTTTGTTCCGAAAAAATAATTAATGTCAAAAGGTAAGTTTCTTATTTTCTTTTGATGTTTTTTGTATGTTAATGAAGACCTTAGAAAACGATTTGACTATTTGTTTTCAGTGAACAGTGTATATAATTAATTTTACAGTGGATTATCTTTAATTAATTAATTAGCTCTAACGGATTAAATTTTTCAAAGCTAAGTATTTTGTTTATGTATATCCCTTAATTTCGAAAGTAATGTTTAAAAAAATATTGCATGTAAAAAACTGCAGTAAATCATAATGCGGTAAACAAAGGGTTAAACTATAGTGACCAATCGTCACACTTAAATCCTTCACTTAAACAATATTTGAAATAGGACTATAAACTTGAATACTACCTGATCAGTATCAATCTATCCTCTCTCTCTCTCTATATATATATGTATCTCCTTACTTTCTCTCTCTCCTTCTATCTCTAGCTAAAAAACCTAAACTATATATGTGTAGTAGGTCTAATTGAACAATCAGGTTTTCTTCTTCAGAGGGTTGGCTGAGAATAAACACGACTTGATAGACCAAAGATTTCCAAAGATGATTAATGAAAGTACGCGGATAGATCCGTCATATTAAATGAAAGATTTAGAATTCCAATACGTGCAGCAAATGCCATATACAAACTTTTGCAGTTATTTCTCTTGTGTGCATAGCATGTCATTATTTGTAATTGCAGAAATTAATTAATGTGAAATAATTATAAATACTAAACAAAATGAAAAAAAATTCATTAATTAACTGTATGTATATAGGAGAAAAGTGACTCACTCATTCTTCACGATATCTCAAAAAATTATTAGACCTACAGACTTGAAACTTGATAGGCATGTTTCTTTCATGGAGTAGAGCTCCGAAAAGAATGGGTTTTGAGGAAATAATTTCTGAAAGGGGAGGTAGCATGGTTATAGTTTGAAAAAAATCTATTCTTGAACTATTTGACTCTAAAACTCGAAGTATAGCAAGCATATTTGCGTTGTTTAGCGGAGAACCGAAAAAATTTATTTTTGCGGAAATCATCTCGCAAGGGAGGGGATATGAAAGTGGTTTATATTTAAAAAATATCCTGTTTTTGAAGTATTGAAATTTTATTGACCCTCGAACGTTTCTTTTGTGGAGTAATACGATAAGTATGGGTTCTGCGCAAATCGACTTCCAAAATTTAAATTTGGTAAGCATGTTTATTTTATTCAACAGAGATCCGCCAAAAATAAGTTTTACGGAAATCATTTCTAGAGAAGATTGAAAAGAAAAAGATAATTATACTTCCACATCGAAGAAATTTAAATCCTGACGTTTTTAAAATAAGAATTGAGGTCCATAAAAATACTTATCAATGCAACTTAAAGCTAAGCTGAAGGATTTAGATACATATATCTCCCAATAATTTAAAACATATTATATAATTATCACTGGTACTTGTTCTGAGTGGGACCCGTATCAAAACTTTCGCGGACCCTTTTCTTAGAAAAGAAAGCCCTGTAGTTACACATGTTGGGGCCCCTGTTGCTTGGGAGCCCCGTATCAATAATACGGCTGATACGGCGGTAGCTACGCCCCTGACAGTCATATAACATTATGAAATTCACAGCGAAGTGGAAGCATAACATTTATTATGTTATAAATTTCAAAAAATATAATAATAGCAATAATAAAGCTCCACCAGATCAATTGCTGGATTAGAGAATAAACTAAATTTTAAATAATGACATTTTACAATTTTTGTTGATACACAATATACTACCTGTTAGATTTTTTATCCCACTTTGAATGTTTGAGCATATTTCAGTGTTGAAGTTTTACGTATATCGAAGAATTTTTTTTTCCAAACGTTTTTACCACGTGAAGCAATGAAAATATTTCTTTTCCTACAAATTTAGTAAATACTTTATTTTATAAGTTAATCTGTAAAATAATTTATGTCGTGAAGAAACTTTTTGGCGTAACGGTTATCTTTGGTTAATATCATATTCTTTTAAATTAAAACTACAATGGAGTATTCATAACATACGTCTATTGTATCAAAAAGCTAAGAAAATCCTTTTGTTTCCCTCCAAAAAGAAATGTGTTTAATGCACATTTAATTGATTGCTGCAAAATTTCGTATACAAATACCGTTCGGTCCCAGATGTAATCAACTAGTTTTGAATGGGCAAACGTTGAAGCTTCGCAAGAGAAATTCTCGAAGTTGTGTAAAAGGGAAAGATCAATTATCTTTCTCGAGAGTAACATTTCAATTCGATTTTGTTTTATCAACTCATATTGATTTTATCAATGCTTTCATTCGAGCTCGCATACTTATGAGCCGTATTAAGAAAAACAGGCTGCTGTTTTATCGATTGATTATTTTCGATACAATTAGAAACATCACTTAGTTACTCACTGCCATTTTTCTTTGATTGTTTACGAACATTGAACTTCAAATCAACACGAAGACTACTCTCCCGGCTATTAACTACATTCACAATTTTAAACGAGTGAAGTGAACAAGTGACAAGTACAAGTGATGAGTACAACACTTGAGCTGCTACACTACTTTCCGAACTTCTATACCATGAGAATGAAATGAGTTTAAGCGTCGGCAGATTTCACGTGCATCAGCCTTCTACTTTTGGAGTCGTTAGTAGCACTACGACTTTAATACTCGACTCATTTGCAATTCTGATTCATTCGCGATTCTGATCAATTGGCTGCAGTGACATTAAACAAATATAGAGGACTTAACAATAAAAATGGCTAACATAATTTAAATGTGTGTCCTTAATGCAGTGCTTCTCAAAGTTTCAATATTCACGACCCAATATTCAATCATAATTTTAGTCGTGCCCCCCTCAAGCAATAACAATGTATTGAATTCGATAATATAATTTGATGATAAAACTACGATACGACTTTAACCTCTTAAGTGCCACCGGAGTATATAAACATCTCTGTTAGCCAAAGCGTCAATTTCCCTGGACGTATATATATGTCATTCCATAGTAAGACCTCTTCTGTACACTGCTTTCCATAAAATTATTCCAAAGGCTTTAGAATTCAATAAAAGGACCTTATCAATGTTTGCTTCTTTATTCCTTCCCCCCTCCCTCACACTCATTACATCACAAATGCGCGCCTACATGGAAAACGGTTGACATTGGGAAGCGAATCGCGTAACTTTTAATCGGTAGTTAAGGGATATTTTTTATTATAAACTGTACAAAAATTATCAAGATAAGTGTTGATTTTTGTATGTGATTTTAAATTTGACAGAGTCTCTTGGGGTCAATGGGAATTATTAAACTTGTATTTCACTTTTAGTATTGTTAAATTAATTATATAAAACATTATGTAGCACTGATACATTTATAAGTATAATATATCAGTGTAAATTCGTATTTTATTTTTTATTATGTCAGAATGTATTTTGTTTATTTACTTTCAGTAACTTAATAGTTTTTTTTAAATAATCTTATGTTTTCAACTTTTAAATATACTCACGCAGCCTTCCTAAAATTGTCACGCCCCTCAAGAGGGCGCGCCCCACAGTTTGAGAAACACCATCTTAATGTGTGTTTGACCACCAAAAGCTAAAAACACGAAGCCAAAAATCTTCAAAATGTAAAAATAAGAGCAAAGATTCACTCAAATTTTTACATTAAAATAAATATATATATATATATATATGTTCTTAGCATACTCGTAGTACTTTTTTTTTATTTCCAGCAGCATTATATTATGAATACATCATTTGCTGAAGTGAAAAAACTCTTCGCAAATACGCATGGAGTAACATCAAAAATTAAACAATAACAAAGAATCAACTAACAGAAGAGAAACAGAAACACAATCAGAAAGTCAGTCAGGCTGCAGAGCTTATAGCTGCTCTATGGCCCTCCAGTATCTAACGTAGATTTTACCAGACAGCAGGGTATATCTCTGGGTTCTCAGCATTCATTAGGGCAGTGCTTCTTAAACTTTCAATGCTTGCGACCCACTTTTTAATCATAATTTTCATCGCACCCCCCATACAATAACAATGTATTGAATGCAATAATATTATACTTTGAAACTAAAGCTACAATATGGCTTTTTAAGTGCCACCAACGTATATAAACGTCTCGCTTGCCCAAAGCATTAACTGCCCCGGACGTATGTATACGTCTTCCCGAAATATGATCTTTTCTGTGCTCTGCTATCTATGCAATTATTCAGAAGGCTTTGGAATGCAATAAAAGGACCCTGACAGTGTCTGCTAAGGATTTACTTATTTCAGAGGATTTGCTTTGCTTTCCTCCCAAGTAAGATAAAGCTTCGTAACAACGATAAGTACAAAATCAGTGCTTCTCAAAGTTTCAATATTCGGGGCCCAATATTCAATCATAATTTTCATCGCGCCCCCTCATACAATAGCAATTTATTGAATTCACTAATACTATACTTTAAAGATAAAACTTCGATTTTAATCTCTTAAGTGACAGTGGCGTATATAAACTTCTCGCTCACCCAAAGCGTTAATTTCCCCGGACGTATATGTACGTCTTTCTGAAGTACGATCTTTTCTGTGCATTGCTATCCATAAAATTATTCCGAAAGCTTCGGAATGCAATAAAAGGACCTTGGCAGTTTTTGCGAAGGATTTACTTATTTCAGATTATTTGCTTCCTTATTCCTTTTCCCTCCCAATGCACCCCATACGCTGCCCTATTAGGAAGCGAATCGAGTAATTTTTAATCATTATAAACCATATAAATTATCAAGAAAAGTGTTAATTTTTGTATTTAATTTTATGCATGAAAAGCCGATAGGGTCACTGGTAGTTAGTTATTAAACGTTCTTAGCTTAGTATTGTTTAGTTAATTGTAAAATAAATTGCGCAGTGCTGATATATTTAGAAATGTATTATATCAGTGTAAATGTGTATTTTATTCTTTATGTCAGAATGTATTTTATTTTTTTACTTTCAGTAAGTTAATAATTTCGTTAAATCTCTCTTTTTTGTTTTCGACTTTTCGATATGCTCCCTTCGTATGGTTATCGCTCCGCTAGAGGGGTTTGCCCCACAGTTTGAGAAACGCTGCATTAAGGAATTCGGTTTGCACAAAACTCAATTTGAAGATGGAAGGACCATTACTCTATGTAGGTGACCCTAAAGACAGTCGTGGCTGATTTCTAGCCTGAAGGCTGCAACCGCATGCATACTCGTAGTATTAGGGTTTCATTTTAGAAATCTGATTTTAGCTCAGGCATACATACTAGTTTGGATTTATCGAGTGATTGTTGACTAATTTTGCACTTCAAAGCAATACTTCTTTTTACACAGCGTGTCTTAAGCAGTTTGGGGTCCCCAAATTCATGACTCAACAGCAGCAAGAACGGTCACGAAACTGTAGCCTTAATCACTTGGTTCCCTCTCACATTGTGCTTATAGACGAATGGTGATTAAATTAAGTATAACTTAAAATCTGAATCACAGATAACTGCCATTCATTAATGTGCAAGGATGTTTCAACCATGTTAAACACAATTAAGAAGAAAGTACTCGTATTAAGAGTAATATAAAAATAAAGATATTGCTGTTTTAAGTGTAGCTCCGAAGGCATTATATTTATCCCTTTTTATGAATTCATTTTCACTCAAGACACCAATGATGTTACGGATATTGATACTCTTGACAGAGCCCGTTGCATTAGGTACTTCTTACTGTACACATAAATAGACAGTTTACAATGACGCTGAACCAGTTCTACCAAATATTTCTGATTGTAACAGAAATATTTTACATGAGTTTTACTTCAAACTGTTACACATTGACAAGCGAAAGAGTGTTGGGAGATTTTCAGGATAGCTTTGTGACACTAATATGATTAGTACTGGACAATCTGGCCGAAAGCAGGAGCTGCAGATTTAGTTATAGGATATCAGTCTTATTTAATAGCTAAACATCTCAAGTTACCGTGCAATAATCGTATTTAAGAAAAAATACATGAATATATAATGTATGTAAACATTTAAAACTAGATTATATTGTTTTTTTTAAACAGTGCTTTATTTTTATTGTTATCACATTTTGACAAATTTTGACAATATTTAATTTAAACGCTTTTGATGAAAGGAAATTAATAATAAACTAAATTGTTTGTTCTTGAAATTGCATTTTAAAAATAGAGTAATTGTAACTTTTGGTTTATTTGTCATTTATTTTATTTATTTATTTTTGATAACAGTAACAAAATCTCTATTTTCGGTCTTTTACTAATAAACTATGCATTTTCAAATAAACGGTTGGAATTTAACCTTCTAAAAATAAAGAATATCTTTTTGTGTATTTTTAATATTTACATTCGTATATGTTCTGTGTTTTTACTTAATCACTTACTTAAATCACTTTTAATTATTTAGAATACTTGATCTTAAAAATTCAAAAAAAAACAAACAAGTACAATGTTTCGTATCAGGAGAAATTTTATGAGAAAGTTGGAAAACAATGACATTTGTCTATACAAAAACTTAAAACATTAAAAATGTACTTTCTTTTTAGCAACATATTTAATATAAAAAATACCTAAAATAATTATTTTTTTAAAAATATCGTTTAATAAGTTGAATTTTCTTTATATAAAAGTACATCAACAGGCGAAAAGTTTTTACAAAACAAATCAATCAAGTATTCATTTTGCTGCATTAAATTCACTAATAAAGCAACATAACACTTGCTTTGAAATCTAATCGTTTAAGTAAAAAAAATGGAGTGAATGTAATTGATTGATCATTCTAAAACTAACCAACATATTCTTACAAATAAATTCATTAATTTAAAGAAACATATTTTTGAGTAAAATGATTTAGAAAAGAGTTATATATTTCGAATTTTAATAATTTTGAAAATTCAAATGTACTGTATATAAAATAATTTAATCAATAGCATTTTTATTACATTTTAGAATACCTACTTATATGAAACGTTCTTAGAAATTAAAAGATCAGAATAAGGAATAAAAATTTTCGAAAAGGATTCTGATTTTTTGTGTGATTTGTGCAACAAATTCTATTTGAGAGATTATAAAAATTATTACAGAAAAGCTTTATTACTCCAAAGAAACCAACTATAAATAGGCAATGTTAATTATTTTGTAAGAAACTTTTTACAAGATACTGTTAATAATCGTGCAATGGAAATAAATTTCTATTTAAATTATAAATACCATTATAAACCTTATAAATGGTACATTAAATTCATTTATATTTTTATAACATTTATGCTTTTATAAATGTTTATTTTTTTCAAATTTTAGATTTTTTTTACTTTTATAAAATGTTAAAAAAAATATTTTTCAAATAGCTCAAAATGAGCTTAAAAAAACCGTACGAATTTAAATTCGCTCTCTAAAATACCTCTAAATTACGTAAAACATTTTTGAAAAACAACTTTGATAAATGTATTATTTAATAGGCTATAGTGTTCCTCAAAATTTTGTTTTTTACAGAAAATATAATATTTTTTTGTTTTTATATGTAGATAAAGAATGATAGATACAGGATATATGTAAATGAAAACATAATATTATGCGTGAATCAATTTACTTCAATAAAACATAATACGAAGATAATAGTTCTTATATTGAAGATTTATAATACATTTCTTTCATTTCAAAGATTATGTAATCTGAAAAAAATAACACATTATATACTTAGTTTGTATCGAGTTAACAACAAACGGAAAAAACATTAACTTACCTCTAGCATTCTGTGATACTTCTTTCAGCATCTCTTCGTAATTCATCGCTTTGTTTGTCTCATCGAAGTCCTTGTAGAACGACTTTCTTCCAAGAGCCGTGTAGACCGCTCCGAGCGTGAAATAACAATCAGAGTTCCCAATGGTACGATCCTCAAAATTATGGAACAAAAGTGCCACTACCTCCCAATTAAACTTCTTCAGAACTTGTAAGAATATCATTCCAATCTGAGAATAAGATCCATTCATCCTGGTGAGCAACCTGTAGTGAGGTTCCTTGAAATCGAAATTATCGTTTTGTCCAGCAGCGGTCAATATTGGTAATTCCCAAACAGATGAGTAACGTGCAATTGGTGCCAACACATAAGGACATAAAGGACCTAGTAGCACGTCGGCCAGTCCGGAATTGTACAATTCGAAAGCGTGCAGTGGACCATAAGTGGAAGAGCATTCTGTATCTCTATGAAGTACTTCCATAGGGCGTCCACCCTGCCTTGCTAAGGTCTGGACAGCATACAGAACAGCTGGTACTACCTTGTGCATAGCGAATGGTAATGTTTCATCTCCTGGAGCCAGAACTGCCAGCCGAATTGGGGTTGTGTCTACATTCTGTCCTTTGCCAACTCTAAGTTGTATTGATACTGTGCAAAATATAAATAAAAGTGCAACCACGTATAAAGAAGGCATTCTAATTTTACGTCTTGAAAACGCAGTTAAATTCATATTATTGTGGAAATTATGACACCCAATGTTATATAGTATGCATCCAATTCAATAAATAAGTAGCACGGAATATTTTGTTCAACATGTGATGGAATGACTTTTAAATTGAAGAGATGGATGAAGCATATGGAAGTATACTTTTGTTATCATCAATCATATATATTTCCAAAAAAATGTGTCTATTTGCAACGCCTCTGTTAAATCAAATTTAGAAAAGTATGATTGTGAAACAATATATATACATGAAATGGAAATATCAGTTTTAAATAGAACATTTAATCATCCAGTTCGTTTTATTTATAATCATTTGTATAAAGTTTTTTTATTGCAACTGGGGCTTTGGAGTTTACTATTTCTTGACTGTAATGCGTGATCACCATTAGATATGTCTTAATATTTATGAAAACTTCTATTAGCCACCTTCTTAGAACAATAATTATTCTCCCTTTAACTGTGTTAATATGTTTATACTCCAAGAAATTAGTAATAACAAAATTTATTTCTTCAGGAATTAGATGTCAGCATAAAGGTTTGTCTTAAGACATATATTTTTGAAAATTCTGTTACACCAATTTATAAATCACTACCATTTTTTGAAGCTTCAAAAATGACAATTTAGTGACAAGAAAAAAAATACAGTTTTTATAAGATTTTTTTTAAAAGAGTCAACTTTAAGTTTTTAAAAAAAATATATCAAATAAATTACAGAATTATAAGTTTTAAAACTTATCTGAAAGTTCGAAGTTTTGCCAATACATCCATCTTTTTTCAAACTCGTCGAAGAAAAAATATCGAACAGAAAAAATAATTCAGTCTCTGAACAAACACAATTCTAAACCAGATATAAAGCTAGTTCCGCAAACACGCGACGAAAATGATTCTTTCCCATCACTCCGCAACCTGTTACTCCTCGCTCCTGAGCCTCCTTTGAGTGAAGGAATAACGAATATTTCGACTCGGCTGTCAAGTGAGGGAATTTGGGCTAAAAAGCGCCATCTACCGCTCATTGCGCAAATTAGTTCTGCTTCATGGCATCTCCATAGCAATAAACTTTTTAGATATATGTCAGGTATTTTTCAATTTAAGATTATAAGTAGACGCTTATATTTCTGTTAAAAACGTTATTTTGTGGATCTTATATTTTACAGAACGATTTTGTTAGAATGTTAATACTTAGAAAAATGTGGTTTTTCTTCAAGAATTTTGTCTTGTGGAATTTTTTTCGCCGTATGTTTTTGTGAAAATATTTTCGGACGGAACTGTTCAAAATAAATTTAAGTTGTTCGTTTTTAAAGTTAAAATTGCATAAAATAGCATAATTAGCAAGATTTGAAAGTTATTTAGTTTATGAAGATAGTGGTAAAAAAGAACGCAATAGTAAAATATTTAGAAATATTTATAGGAGAAATCTAAAACTAAAACATAATTATTCCGGTTGAAAAAGGCAATTAAGGTAATGGTCTATTTGCGATAACTTTTTCCTTAAAAAATGGGGATAAGGAGATTTTTTTGTGGATGTTATATTTTTTTAGTACATTTTAAGGAAAAAAGGCCAAATGTAAGAAAAAAAATTAATTTATTACTACTAAAATGGGATAAAATTTGCAAAAATTTTCAAGAAATTATCTAAACGGGGCCCATTCTGTACTAAAAGTTTATGAACAAATTATCAATTTTTCAATTTCTATGTATTACTTTGCTACTCCTTTTTGGAATGACCTTCAGGTATATAGGTACAGAGATATCTTAGTTTTTACAAAAATTAGAGCACTTTATCTTAGTTATACGAAATTGCTTTAAAAAAAAAACTGTGATTATATTCACGTAAAAGACTGTAAATTTTGTTATAAAACAGTGATTGATAAATCTGAGGCTTAAAACACACTTCTACTGTTATACTTAACATACACAAAAAATTCAGCAAATAGTTTAAGAAAATTCTGAGCAATAGTTGTCCCTGTTTGGGCTTTTCGTAAAAAAAAACACACATTTCGAGTAAGACGCGCTTTAAAGTATGACATCTTATGTAAAGTTATGACATCTGCGATTTTACTAAAACACTTGTAGTTTTTGTTCTAGTGAATGAAAAATGAAACACTTGGTATTTTTATAAAGCAAATAAGATGGCCTATAAAATAAAATCATAAAAAATGGTCAATTTTCGAAAAAAATCATGATTTTACGGTATAATATATGGTAGTTAATAATATTTTCTGCTCTTTGAGTTAAGAAATATCTTTTCTCTCACTCTGCTATATATGTTAAAACAACGACGAAAGAACAACAACGTTGATTTAACAAACATTTCAGCTTAAGAAATTAGGTAAAATTAAATGCAATATGTATTTACTCTGAAAATAAATTTCTATTAAAATAATTACAAAATCCCATTTTAAATATTTCTTATTTGATTAAAAATCATTGATGTGAAACCATCAATAGAAAAAATTCAAATATTCTCACTTATTAAAATGTTTTCCACTAATATGGGAGGAATCTTCAATATTTTGTTGTAAAATTTAAGGTATGTGACTCACCAAAATTCGCCATTTTGGTGAATATTTTCAAAATTCCTTTATGATTTTGTTTTATAGCCCATACATTTAAAGATTCCAAAATATTTTTTATTTTGTTTTTACAATATCTAGAAGCAAAGTTACATCATACTAGTAAAACCGGAAATGAAGTTTACAAAACCGGAAGTAGAACCCTACGCAAAATATGCTTTTAAGATATAGAACTGAAATTTCTTGAACCCAGTTTTATTTAGTTCTATCTCGTATTATAAAATCAATACTTCCTAACTTCTGTGTATACATTTATGTACTTTATTGTTTTTATGAAAAATCATTAATTTTAAGAAACGTGTTTTGCATGTAATTTGGTGCATATTTAAAAACTTTTTAAAAGTATTACAATCTTTAATTTCTAACACATAGCAAGTATAATTCACGTACTGTATAAATATTATTTTGAATACATTTGTTAGAATTTTAAAGGCCGCCATTTTTCATCGTAAATTTCACTCTAAAAATGACAATTGTTATAACTATAAAACTCTCCAGAAAACATCAAAAATTTTAAAAAGTCCAAATTAGCATGAAGCTAAAGACGTTCCTTGACTTATATAATATGGTGAATTTAAAAATGTACAGTTAGTAGAAAAATTTTATACTGTATTAAAATTCCTTAAAATGCATTTTCTGGAAAGCTATGCAAGTTTTTCAATTTCTGTTTTACGCAAAGTTCACTAAAGGTTTTATTTTTTAAGATATTGAATTGAAATTTTCAGAAAATGTTTTACTCTAGTTTTATCTGCAGTCCAGCCATTATCTAATCTCTGTGTATATATTTATGTGTTTTATTGTATCTTTTGTGAGAAAATAACATTTGTTTCTGAAAATTGAGTTCTTACAAAAATGACATATTTCAAAAACTTCTCTGCAAATATTACAAATCTTATAGTTCCAATTATAAAATAAGGGATGTTATTTATGAACCGTATAAATATTATTCAAATATATTAATTAGAATTTTCAATACAAAGCTCCTACCGTAACTGCAATTTTTCTCACTGTAAAATTTCACTCAAGATTCCTCTAATATATCCAAAAAATTATTTAATATTGTGAAAGTTGTACCTTGAATTCTACTTTATACACTATTTCAACTAAAAAGTGTTTATTTCGTTAAAAATTGGTATATTTCAAAAAGTTCCTGCAAAGGTAGTCAGCTATTACTTTTAAGAATAATTTACTGAACTTCACGCACAATTACATACATTAAAAAAATCATTCTATTTTTTTTTTGAAAAAATAATTATTTTTTCTGTATACTACTTCCCCTGTAAGAAAACGAGTGATCGTTTTTTTATCTATGAGACAGTAAAATAGGCTTTTGCACTTAAATCCGTTATGCATTTTCCTTCCAGCATTTTCCTTTTGATAAGTTTCACTTATTTCCGAAATTTTAACGATCAGCAATGGTTATTAGGTGTTATACTATAATTACCGCATTATATTATTATAAGAAATACTTAAATAGTTTTCTGCAGGATCTGTGCAAGCGAACAAATCAAATCTGTAAGCTCATCACACGCAGATATATTGATTTGTTGTGTAGAGAGATCCACTAAGAACGGATTTTACTGAAATGGACTGCCAAGAGGGAATAAATGGACGTTATAGACAAAAGTTCCCGTTTTTTTAACTATTAGTCCTACAGACTGAAATTGTGGTATGATGTTTCTTTGACTAAGCAGAGATCCGTTAATACAAAGTTTTGAAGAAATCGATTCCTAAGGGGCTTAAGGAGTGGTTGTCATAGAAAAAAAAAATTCTCGTTTTTCACAAACTTGCACTTGGGCTTGAAAATTACTTTTGTTTATTAGAGATCCTCAAAAATGGGTTTTGTGGACATCTAAATTTAAGGAATGTCTCGAGGGCATTATATAAAAAATGCCTTTTAGAACTATTATACTCCTACCGACTTGAAATTTTGTAGGAATGCTTATTTTGTTGAGTGGAAAGCAGCTAAAAGTGGTTTGTGTATAATATAAGTACATACATTAAAAATGCATAAATGCAAAACAAAATAATTAAAACACAGTTCTTGTATAATTATTTCTGTGTATAAATAAGATTGAAACAATGTAAAATTTCAAAACTCCAACAATTTTTTTAATATGATTTATAAATACTATGATTTATAAATAAATAGTTCTTCAATAATAATTTAATGCCAAATAAATATTAAGCCATAAAATAATAATGCAAGATGGCAAAATCAAGTTAAAGGAAGTAAGTCAAATAAAAATCTAACTTACTCGCCGAATCATCAGAACAAAAATCATATAAAATTAAAAAAGATAGCATTCATTAACGGAATGGTAATCTGACTTCTTAATGAACCCTTTCTTGCATTATTTATTAACAACATATCTTTTTTTTTCTCTCTCTCTTTTTTTACAGTATTCTCGGCTCACCTTTTTTTTTCATTTTGAAATAAATTAAAAGAGCAAAAGTATATGTTTCTCAATATCTCAAAATTAGCAACTCATTTTATATGATAAAGTGTTAATTTCAGTAGAAATGGTAAACTTCTTGATACCATTAAAAACGACTTTTATCAAAGTCTAATTCAGGAAAAATATCATAATTGGACATTTACATGCTGAAAAGAATTTAGGACTATAAAAGGCTCAAAAATGATATCTAAGCACATAAGAATAATTAAAAATTATTTAGAGCTATTTAAATGATTATTTATTTGATACAACTATTTGTGACGACTACTTGCACTATTCTGTCTGTAAAATATTTCTTTACATGGCAAAGTGTTTCTGAAGTTGTGGATGGATTTTAATACTCTGCAGATCAGTTATTTTATCGAGATTAAAATCGGCGACTATTAATGGAAAATTGCTCTGATTTATTGCCTCTCGGAAAAATGTTCGATGATCTACTAGCTTACAAGATGTACAGATAGACGCATAATTTAAGGTAAAATATTCATTTTTTACCTGAGCCATGCTTAATCTCATTTTTCTTGTCATTTTATATCGGATTACGTTCGAACCATGATTTTAATACTTTATAAATGTGGTTAATTTTCATGATATTTGGTAGTGTCACTTAGATTAGAATGTATGTATAAAATTGTTTTAAGGACATTATGACAAAAAACGATTTAAACATCAATATTTTGGCAAAAATGAACAACCTTTTCCAAATGCTCCCTTTGTAAAAGGCTTCATTGTATTAATATTTTTCGTCGTTCTTTAGCGCAGACCTTCTATTCAGAGTGTTCAACTATATTTTGGAAAATTCATACTATTTTCTGTGAGTTGCCAAACCATTTGAGTATAATTATCGGCGTATTTTTAAAAATTGATCCCTTCTTGCTCGTAAAACATGATAAAACTGACTTCCGAGTTATGCACTTCAAAAACTTTAGTTGAGCCTCTGCACAGAGTGTCTGAGTTATATACAGGCAAAATATTAATACAATAGATGCATTTTTACAAAGGAGAACATTTGGAAAAAGGTTATTCTAAGTTAAATTTTTGCCAAAATATTGTATTTAAATAATTTTTTCGTCATAATGTCCTTAAAACAATTTTATACATGTATTCTAATCTAAGTGACACTAAATATCATAAATATTATCCATTTACGCGCTTTTGCAAATCACGGTTCCGAACGTAGTCAGATACCTTAAAGTAGTGCTTCAAACTTTCAATATTCACGACCTGATATGCTATCATCATTTTCCTCGCGCCCCCTTCCATACAATAACAATATATTGAATTCAATAATACTATACTTTGACACTAAAGCTACAATACGACTTTAACCTCTTATATCCCACCGACATATATAAACGTCTCGCTCGGTCAAAACATTAATTTTCTGGACGTATATATACGTCTTTTCGAAGTACGATCTTTTCGTACACTGCTATCCATAAAATTATTCCGTAGGCTTCGGAATGCAATAAAAGGACCTTGACAATGTTTGCGAAGAATTTAACCTTACTTCAGAGGATTTTTGCTTAATTATTACTTTTCTTCTCCCCTTCCTCCCCAAAAAAACATCAAAATAGGCACGTCTATATGGAAAATAGTGGAATTGGGGAGCGAAACGCGTAACTTTTAATTGGCAAATATGGAATTAATTATAAACCGTACAAAAAAATTATCAAAATAAATATTAATACAAGCCCATGGGGGCACTGGTAATTATCAGACTTGTTTTTCACTTAAGTTTTGTTAAATTATTTATAAAATACATTGTATAGTACTGATACATTTATAAGTGTATTACATGAGTGCAAAAGTGTGCTTTTCATTTTATTATATCAGAAAGCATTTTGTTTGTTTACTTTCAGTAAATTAATATTTTTTAATTTTTTTTTTGTTTTAGACTATTTATTATGCTCGCTCCCCTCTCTTAGAGTTATCACGCCCCCCAAAGAGGCTCACCCCACAGTTTGAAAAACGCTGCTTTTTTTTTTTAAAAAAAATCAATTTTTAAAAAAAAGAAATAAAAATTTTTTAAAAATTTTTAGTTATTTTAACCCTTTTTTTAAAATTCTGAATTTAGCCATTAGTACGAAATGCAAATTGTTTGACCCTTTTCTTTGGGACCGGGACGGGTAATATTGGTCATGTTCTGAATTGGGTTTGAGTTGTCATGTCTTGAGTTCGTCAATGACAACAATGAAGAACCAACGAAGAGGGCTGATACTTTAAATGTGTTGAAAAAAGTCCTCTTTTTGGAAAGGGGGAAATTAAAAGATTGGGGTGTCAGTTTAGGTATCTTTCAGTCCGGGGGTTGCAATTTTTTTTCTCCCGGGCTGTCATTTTTAGCTTTTTCAGGGGACCGCATCATAGATGAATTTCAGGGAAAACAAGATAAAATAGAAGGGGAAATTTGATCGAAATATTAAAACCCTTTTTTATTTATTTATTTTTTTTTATATTCTTTTATTTTTTGTCACAATTTTTTTAAATTTGGGAAGATTTATGAATCCTTTTTTCACCTGGATCAGTAAACGATTTCATATGATTACCAGTAGTAACAAAATTTATAGGGTGCCTTGTTACCACTGCGACATTACCACAAAAAAAGCTTTTTTTCTGTTGAAATTATTCCAAAATCCTATTTATCACCCTTTTAAAAAAGGGAAATTTCAGAATGACCCCGTTTATTGGTATATTTTAAATCAACATTTCTACAAATAAAATTGCGCCATGCTTTTTTTTACCAGAAAATAGTCAACTTTTTTCGTCCAAAAAAAAATCTATTTTTTTCCCAATTTTTTGCGTAAGATATGATAAAAAATTTGTTCCACTATAAAATGGTCGCTACCCATGTTGTCATTTTCACTAATCAGAATATATATATATATATATATATATATATCAATTCGCACCCATACGACACTGAAAGCAAAAAGCAAAATTCATGTATTAGATTTTTTAAAAAAAAATCCCGTACAAATTTTCATAAATAAATGAGTTTCTCAGAGCAATGGGCCATCACCTGGACGCTTAAAGATCTCACTGGGCCGTATGTGGCCTGCATGCCGCAGGTTGAGTATCGCTGTCTTAGTCCCTTGACCGTGGTTCAAAATTACGAGGTTCATCTTGAAAAGCCCTAGTTTTGTTTTAGAGCACGACGTTGATAAACACTTACACACCTTTTTGCATGTTAACTCACGTCATCAAGATTTTAAACTTGCGTCAAAATTCCTTTTCTCAATTCCTTTTTGATACATTTTATATTGACATATCACAGATACCATACTAATAATGTATTAAAACTAAATTTCCTTTTTTATGAAAAATCTGAAAAACTTTTAATAATATAACCTTAGAATTAGGTTCTGTTCTATAAGAAGCTTTGGGTTTATTATGACTTCTTTTATATATTTTAAGGCTTACATTCAATAGAATAAACTGTTTTTCGTATCCATTAGAGTAGGGATCTGCTCAAGGGCTGAATTAATAAATTTACAGTGAGCCTCAGGCTAAATCAATAGATTCATAGTGGCAACACGACCGTCAGAAATATTGTAGTGAGGGAATTTTGTAAAAAAGGAGGTTTGTTTTGCAAGACTGCAACTTATTCTAAGAGAAGAGGTGATAGATATGTATATATAGATTTCAAAAAAGGTTAAAGGGAAGTTGAATCAGAGCATTTTGTAAATCTGTTAAAGAAAAGAATTCACCTTTTTTTTAAAAAAAATTCTAAGATTTTATGCGTAGTCAAAATTTTTTTATATTTAAAACTATTCAAATACAGTGAAATGTAATTTCAAGATACAAGATACAGTAAAAAACAAGAAAAAGTCAAAATTTTTTTTAAAAAAAAATTGCCTCAAACTCAAATGAAAAACCACTAAAATGCCTTCAGCGGGTCATTCGTGGTCTACTGGCCACGGGTTGAAGACCCCTATATTAGAGGCTTAAATTTATGAAAATGTAAATTATGAAATTATGAAATAAATTCTTTTAACTTTTTATTTCTTGAAATATTAAGCGAGCTTTCAAAGTTTCAAACATTGATGGAAGCAATAAGCTAATTACGTACAGTTTTTACTTTTGAAATGCACCGTAGTGGGAGGTAAATTATTTTCTCTTAACTGCATATTAATGCGGATATATTTTTTATTTTTTATACATTTTTAAACCGGAGACAGAAATGTTTTCAGTTTTTATTAATATTTTTTATATTAAAAATACCGAATTAAAGAGGAAGTTACAAACACTTTTCTCAGATTAATACTAGACACGGTCTAACCCCATTGGAATCATTGAAAATTTGATTATATATATAACTTTAACAATTTTTAAAAACATACGTTGGGTTTTAATGAATTAATGAAATATATGTAAATACTGATCCTTTTTTCCCCCAGACCCCCCTTCATTTTCATTTTTTAATTGGGGATACCTATTTAGACGGTGTGAAAAAATTTTACTCATAGAATGATTTAACAGAATCCAAACCCCTAAATGTATTCCCTTTTTCAGGCGGGAAAAACAAGTCACATGTGATTTCTCTTCTCATTTTGCATTCCTTAAATACAATATTTTTGTGTATGAGAACCATCATCACTTTTTTTCGCTACTCCGCGGCATTATTACCCACTTCTGTTATCATTTCGATCTATGCATCGTGTGTGAAATAATATATAATTTATAATTTTGTCAAATTAACTTTTTACAAGAAAAATTTGATCCACAAACGCAATTGTGTAATTTATTCGTAGTAGGTATTACAATATATATTTATTTTATCTGGTTACCTAGAGTTGTTATTATGGGAAAAAATCAGAAACATTTTGTTTCAATGCAAAAACTAATCAAAATACAAAAAAGACCAATCAGATAATGAATCGGATGCAATTTACATAGACCAATGTGATAACGAAATTGAATCAGAAGAGAAAGTCAATAAAATTGAATTTTCAAGCAGTGAAGATGAAGATCTTCTTTATATAGCCTCAAGCAAAAAAAGAGCCAGGGGTAATATTTCTGGTTTTGAAACCGAAATTGACTTAGACGTTATCGATACATCTTCTGATACAGAAATTTCAGTCGAAAAAAAAGCTGCGATGGGACTTTTGGTTTGAAAATTTAAATTGAAATGTGGGAATTTTTTAAAGTTATGCTACTCCAAAGAAGTTTCTGTTCGAACTGCCTATGCCAAACGTCTCCCAGTCTAATGACGAAAATTCATACTACTGATGCATGGAAGAATTGTTAAGTTCGAGAACCATGCAATAGAAATAGATGTAAAAACCTTTGTGCTAAAAATAGAATAGAAATGTTCGTGAAAAATGTATTTTTAAAACAGAATTTATGCATAAAAATGTTTTCAATGAATTTTTTAATAGTAAATCTTTTATTAAAATGTTTTTTGAAACTATTTTCTTTCCAAAAATACTTCGATTTTCTTGTATGAGTCAAATTGGCTCACTTCAGTAAAAATAGTTATGTAACAAACATCCATAATCTAGTGTTAATACTGATCCAAACTTTCAGAGAAGTATTTTCCTCCCTCTTCCTGTTTTTCATCTTATGCATGAGATGAAATTCAAAAAAAAAAAAACTGTAGTGAACTATTATTATTTCGTTTAAAAATGTAATTTTACTGGACAAAATGATTTTCCTTTTAATATATGTTTCCCGTTTTTCATCTTATGCATGAGATGAAATTAAAAACAAAATACTGTAGTGAACTGTTATTATTTCGTTTAAAAATTTTAATTTTAGTGGACAAAATGATTTTCCTTTTAATACATGTTTCCTGTTTTTCATCTTATGCATGAGATGAAATTAAAAAAATACTGTAGTGAACTATTATTATTTCGTTTAAAAAAAATGTAAGTTTACTGGACAAAATGATATTTCTTTTAATATTTGTTTCCTGTTTTTCATCTTATACATGAGAGGAAATTAAAAAAAAGCTGTAGTGAACTATTATTATTTCGTTTTAAAAAAATGTAATTTTACTGGACAAAATTTTTTCCCTTTTTAAAATATTTTTCCCCTTTTTTTCGTCTTATGCATGAGAAAACTTTTTGAAAAATTGAGTAACATTTTATTTCGTTTCAACTGGAAAAAATGATTTTCCTTTTATATAACTGTGTTATTTATAGCTTACAAAAACTTCAAACTCTTAAATAATTGAAAGCCATGCTTCAGATTTAAATACCGAATTATTGAAGTCTGAAAAATTATTATTATTTTAAAGAAATAAGTGCTAAGTAGGTAAAAATTTTTATTAACCATCATATTATAATCTTGAATTTTATTTTAACTCTGAGATATAAATAATATATGCTTCATATGAAATCTCTCTCAGTTTCATATGCAACAAAACTAAGTTTCTTATTTATTTGTTAATTAGGCCATTTTAAATCGAATACACAAATAGATCTCCAACATTTACTTTAAAATTTTTAAATTTTTGGGAAAGCTTTAAAAGTTTATCCATTTTTTTTTAAAAAAGTTCACTAACTATTTAAATGAAGAAAAAGTTCTTTTTATTGGATTTAATAAGAACGAAAGAAAGATAATTTTCCCTCGACTTTTTAAATTTAATTAAATGTGCTCTAAGTCTAGGGGTTAGCTACGCTGACTGCAATACTGCAGGGACTGGGTTCAAATCTCGTAGAAGACATGGATGTTTATAAATATATAGTGCCTTTGCGGCATGGGTATACACTAAATAGCCGTCGTGCCGCAAGCCCTTCTGTGGTTGGTGGGAAAAGAAAAAGGGGGGAACCACCCCCCCCAAATGTTCTCCCCCAAATTTGGTGGAACAAAGCCGAACGTTCTGTCACCGATTGCTCAAAGCTAAAAGGCGTCACTTAGCCCTTTCCCTATTTTTTAGCCCGATATGCCCCCTTTTTGGGAAACAGGTGGCATTGGTAACAACATAAAGTAAAGATATGCTTAATGTTTTACGTTCTACATAACGTAATATAAGTCTTGTAACGTGATAATAACGTTACATTAAAAATCACTATGGGTAATCAGATTTTTTTTTAGTGTCGTAAAAAGTTATTCATATCATAAATGAGATATTGTCATAAAAAAAAAGGAATAATATTGAAGTTAAATTGTATTGCAGTTTTGAATACAATAAAAAACAAAAAAATTTTGTTTTTTTGTCTTTAGAAAAATTATTACATGTTGTGTGTATTTCTCTCATTAACGTCACGCTATAAAGCAACACGAGACGAACCTCGTAATCTTGAACGTCGATCAAGTGATGAGGACGAGTGGGTCTCTTTCTCTTTCTGCCACATCAAGGGGGAAAAATATTGGGGTGGAAAATTATAGTTCATTGGGTCCCGGCCAGGACTCGAACCCGTGACACTCTGGTCACAAGATCTTGACCATAACCACTGGGCCACCACTGCCACTCATATTTTCTGATTGTTTAATACAAAGAATACGAAGTTTAACAAATAAAACACAACGGTTTATTTTTACCTTTAAACC
>BMAV01013706.1:0-12627 GCA_019973955.1 Trichonephila inaurata madagascariensis | reverse complement strand
GATTTTGAAATGTGTTGGAGTTCGGAGCGAAAATTCAATAGCGAGCAAGGGCCCCAAATTGCTAAGATACTACCATTAGCATTGCATCCCCCGGGGTTCCCAACTGGGTTTTTTCCATTAAAATCTCCGAAGAAAAAGGGTTTTTGTTGTTGGGCTGAGAATAGCACGAGTTCGTTTACATTAATGGAGCCGTGGGGATGTTTATAAATACACGCCATAGTGACTTTGATGTTGTTACCCAATTGATGAATACAGATGTACACTGGTGTGCAAAACTTAAGCAACAGGTGGGTTTATTGCCATAACTTAAAGAAAACCCTCTGAGAACTGAAATTTAAAATGAGGGAGAGTATTATGACTAAAGGATGACGAAAGCATCGGCGCTAAAAAAGGAATACAACGCATGGTAGGAATCAAACAAAACAAGTTTATTGAACGCATATATCGTACTCATGATTTTTCATCCAACAGGAAGAAAAACAAGCAGATGTTCCAATATGGGCCCCCCCCTTACTACAATGGTTGCTTTGACCGTCTCGCATACTCAGAACCAGTTTAACATTTCTTGAGGTGGGAGTGCCCATTCCTCAATCAACCGTTTGAGTTGTTGGTTGTACCCGATGATGTAGGGGGAAAATACGTTCCCCAAAGCATCCCAACATGTTCGATGTTTTAAATCGGAGCACGCGGGCCCAACCCTTTCGAGTGATATCTTCACTTTCCGGGAGCCCTAAACAGCAAGGCGATGGGCGTGCATTGTCATCCATAAAATGAAGTTAAAATGGCACCAAAAAAGATGCAAGGGGGAAAAGAATCCCCCCAAAAGGACCCCCGGTTACAGCCCCCGTCAAAAAATGGGAAGTCAGTTCCGCGCAGCAAAAGCCAACCCAACAAGAACCCCAGGACCACCGTAACGATGTCTTTTCCGATGATGGGGTAAAACCGTCCCGATTTTTCTCCAAATCAAAAACGTTGAGAATCGCTTCTGGTACGAACCGACTCTCATCCGTAAAGAGGGCACGATCCATTGGGTCAGTTGTCCAGTTTTTTTGCTCCGGCCCACTGTAAACGGTGGCTTCTTGGGCCCTCTTCAACGGGGGCAGGTTCGGGGCGGGGGTGAACAGGCCCCTTTGTGAAGGTTTTGGCCACAGTAAACCGCACACTTGTCGACCTGTTGCTGACAGTTTCTGAGCAATGGCGCTTGCTGATGTGTCGACCTTTTTCGCTGGGGATGATATATCGGTCATCCCCGCAGGGCCCGGGGGCCCACACCACCTTTTCAAACAGCGTACCGGTTTGGGAACGCTTCCCCGGGCGCGAAACGATTTTTTTGTTGTTTCCGAACGTAGCTCACGGTGACAGTACGCCCCCCCCGTTTTCCGATCATTCTCCACGGGGAAGTCGTCCAGGTGTTTTTTTAGCCATTTTCACGAACGACTCACCGCATTTTCAGAGAATATGGTAAATTGTGCCCGTCCTTCATTTCCTACTGTTGAGCAGCCCGGCCGACATCACGCTTTTTGCGTACCCACTGCTTCTGACGTTTTTTTGATATTTGCAACCTTTACTTTTTCCCCCCGACTTACGTTTTCCCCTCATGATCCCCCCAGACCTCCTTTTCGAATTTCATGGCTATTCAAATTTTTTACATTTTTTTTTTAAGTTTTGCACAAATGTATTTTCAAAGGTGTTTGAATTGCTAATGATGGGTTGCTTGATAGAATTTTTAAAAAAAGGGGGGCCCCCCGCCTCTGTGTTTTCGTATCACCCTATGACAAGTGTAGTTTGAAGGGAACCGGGGACGAAGATGTGTTTTGATCCCGATTACGTCGGGGTTATGAAAATATGTTTTTTTGAGTTCATCTAAACATTTTAAACCCATTTGATTCCAACAAAACCCGAGACCATTTTTATTAAACGCCTGAATGTTAAAATTTAAATTTTTGTTTTCTTTTTAGGGGTGCAATTTAAAATCCCCACTGAGTCATGGGGGTGCCATTTGTTGATGATAGCTTTTATCAGATTTTTAATTTTACTAGGGGTTTATTCGCCACGCCCAGCATAAGATGGCTTCTGTTTGGGGTGGTGTGGACTTTGAGCGCCTCCTTTGGGTTTTTTCCTCCAGATGTTTTTTTTGGTTGTTTCTTTTGTTTTTTCGTTTACGGGGTTACTGGGGCATCCTGAAAAGCTGGATGAGGCCCACCGCAGTTTGCGCATTTAGCTGGGGATTTAGTGGGTTTCGCAATCTGCGGTGAGATGCTGCCCCCCACATTTCAAAAAAATTTGGTGCTCTATTACAAAACGGAGTGATGATAGAACTCCTGGCAGCGAAAACCCCAAGGAGGCATAGATGACCCCTTTTAAAGGTTCTATCACGACAGGGAAAACCCAATATTAGTGATATGGAAAATTTGCTTTTTCCTCAGGTTTGAGGACTCCCAAAAAAGGGGCATGTTTGTTTGGGTTTTTTTATTCCGCAGAAAGAAATGGGGCGGGGTCGAACCCAAACCCCTTTGAGTTCTGAGGCTATTTTCTGATCAAATCAGTGGGGCCCTAAAACAGCCTTTAGCTGTTTGTTATCAGCCATCTCGAACCTGATTGGATGTTCATCTTCTCAAAATTACTTATACCCTCTTAGCGGAACTCTTGTACCGGCCAATCAGATCACTCCCTTTTACCTTTCTGACTTCGACTCACGTTTTCTGATAACTTCTCGTCGTTGGGGTATATTTTTGGAGCACTTAGACCTGTCGGACTCTAATCTCCTGTCCTGGAATTTAAAGATGACTGTGAAGAGTTATACCATTGCCCATTTTAAAAGGATTATTAAAAATTTAAAGTAACATTTAAAAATTAAGAATAAAAATTTAAATAAAAAAGAGAACATTAATAAAGACAGAAAACAGCTCTTTAAGAGCTAACAAAAAAAGTACTTAGAAAAAAACTGAAAGTGGGGGGGGCTATGCCTGACCAAGGGGCAGCAAGGAACCGTGGTCAAAAAGAGCGGGAAAAATATTAGAGGTGGAAATCAGAACATGAAAAGAGAGGGAGGTTTTTTTTTTTGGCCGAACCAAGAGTTCAGCTAAAGGGTTTTATAGTTTTAAAGTTGGGGAGCCCAATCAGGGAGAGGCGAATCGACTGAGTCGAGATGCAGGAGGAAAAATAAGAAAATTTAGAAATAAGAAAATTTAATCAAAATCAGGTTGACCAAGACATTTTTGGGTTCTAACAAAAAAATGAGAATAATAATTAGAATATCACAAGAGGGGTTTATCATGCCCGTCTATATTATTAAAGAATTTTAGCAAATTTTTAAGATGGTCTGCCTAATTGTAGGATTTTAAACATGAAGCTTGATATCAGTATTTTCTAAAAAATGGGCACGAGAATTTGTCTTAATATTGTACTTTGGGAGCTTTAATGGAGTTGATATTAGTTTTTGTTTTCCCCGACTGGAGATGCGTAGGTAAGAAGGGTTTTAAAGATCAGAGTGAATAAGCAAACCTATTTAATTTAGATTTTCGCCCAAATTAGGAATAAAACGCGAGCTTTTTTAAAGTTTTTTTAAGTGTGTGATGTGTTGTCGGAAGGGAGCTTTTTTATCAATGATAACACCAAGATATTTGGTATGTTGAGACCGGGGGATTTTTTTGATTTTGAAGGGTGATTTCAGGGGTGGACTCGGGAGAAGAATACTACTCAGTTTTGGGAGGTATTTAGTGCGATTTTCCAAAGGAGAACCAAATTTCAAGGTGAGCTAAGTGTTCATTGATGCAGTTAATGTGTTTAGATTTTTGTGTCTGCTCAATATAGTGTTATTCTACATACACAGCATGGTGTTAGTACTTTAAAATGTCATTTACATAAAGATTAAAGAGTACCGGGGCCCAAAGGGTTGAACCCGAGCTATTCCCGGGCCCGATAGGTTTGTTTTGGGAAAGCGGGGGTTAATTTTACAGAGAAAGTTCTGTTCTGGGTATAGAATTAAGACAGATAAGGGGGGGGGAATTTGTTTTTAGTTTGAAGAGAGGGGTTGGGCCCAAAATCATCGCTTTTTTTTATGTCAAGGGAAAACGAGCGGGATTGAGAGAGAGAGAGAGAGTTTATTATTTCCTTTTCCCTTAAGAACCTACAACACGTAGGAGTTGATGAGTTGTGGAGAGACGAGGACGGAACCCGTGCGTCCCAATTAGATTTTTTCTTTTTCTAAAAGTCATTCAGTCTAGATGAATAACTTTTTCGTAGTTTTGAGGGGACAGGAAGCGGGGAAATTTGTCTGTAAGTTTTAGCAGCCCCGGGATTTTTCCCGGTTTTTAAAATGGGGGATCAAAACCCGCAGTTTTCCATGCATTTGGAAAGTTTTTTAATTTAAGAATAATTTTTTGTTAGTGTTTTGAAAAGGGTTAGCAGGGGAGGTTTTAATCATTTTTTTTTGTAAACCATTTTTCCCCGGGTTTTTTTTAATTTTGATTTTTTTAATGTAGGTAATTACTTCAGAGGAAGAGCAGGGGAGGGTCAGTATTATTAGCATTAGTAGTTAGGTTGCATCAACAATATTTTGGATGATTTCGTTTTTGTGTGGGTTCTGAATGTCGTTTAATTTAAATTACCTCAAACGAATTTGCAAAAACGTTTGTTTGTGTCGCTGAGAGCAGTGCCAGGGCCATTAAGGGCTGGATTCGGGTTTTTCCCCGAATGTTTTTGCATTTCCCCCAAAAGGGGAGCCATCCTCAGCATCCGGGGAAGTAAGGTGATCCTCCCATACTTGTTTTCTGTAAAGTCCTCTTTTCTTTTTTAAAAGTGTTTTGGAGTCTGTTAAATTCAGTTTTTATGTTGTGGGTGTTTGGGGAAATTTCCATAATTTTCTGGCTCTATTTTTTTTTTTGAATAGGTGATTGGGCTCACCCCTGTAAAATGGAAGTCCGAGTGGGTCGCTGGTTGGATGGTATCGGGGTGGAGAATCTCACTAGTGAGATCTCTGACTTGGGACTCAATCTCCTGGGTTGAGCTGGCCTTCGGTAAATAGCAATTTTCAGTGGTCTCGCTAGAGTATTTGTAAATATACTCCAGGTAGTATTGAGTTGAGGTGGAGGGAGTTCAAATTTAGCTGTTCTGGGAAAGTGTAGCTTGACCGGGTTAGGGTCGGAGCTGAGTTCAGAGATTGAGTCAATGGTACAAGGCTAGTTCAGGTTTTTAATGAGAGGGCATAATCAATAATTGAAGCTGAAGCAGTACCGAATCTAGTAGGGGTGGAGGGTGCGAAGACATCAATCCCTTTAAACACATATTGTACAGTCTTTTTCCCTCTGGTGTCACTATAGGGACAACCCCAAGGGGTTTGGTTAGCATTGAAATTCCTCCCAGGATAGTTTTTTATTTAAATTGAAAAGGTGTCGAGGGCGGCACCGAGGTTTTTAAAATAGTCGTTAATTACAGAGATGTAGGTAGAACCAAAAGAATTGGGTCGTTCATTGGCGTGAGCATGATAAGGGCCCCTGACCCGAAGGAGGGGTTGGGGGGGACATAGTGGGATATACTTTTTTTAATTGGGAAAGTTCCACTTTGCCGGGGGCTGGGGGGATTCTGTCATTCCTATAGCAAAAAAAATTGGGATTTTAAAAGAATGCCTGGTCTCAGATTTTTTTTTGAATTAAAAAATATCAGGGACGTGTTTTTATAAAACGCATCTCAACAATAGGGACTCACCCGTCTGCTTCCGGGAAAAATGGAGAGGCCGAAAAAGGGCTTACATCATGAACAGTTGTTTTTGAGGGGGGAGAACCTTTTTTGCAGACAGTTGTTTTTCTGCTGGGTTAGTGCAGTTGAAAGATTTTTGCATCTCACTGAGTAGAGATGGAAAGAGGGTGAATATCTTTTTTATTTCAATAATTGCTTGTAAGAAGCCAAATTCAGATGAGTTATTTTGGTTAGCATTAAGTGCTTCAAAGTTTATAATTTCATTATTTTTATTTATCTTAATTTCAGGCACCGAGGAGGCATTCCTTCGTGGTGCCATCTGGTGGCTTTTATTGGGGTTTAAAGCTTGGGAATAGCTTAAACCTGGCTTGATCATTGAGCTATCAGTGTGTCTCTTAAGATTTTCTACTGGGGATTTACTTTTGCCTTTTCTTGGCTTGGGAAAGAGGGGCATTCGGTAGATGAGGCCATGTGGCCCTTAGCGTTGCAGTTAATGCAAAGCGGGTTCTCTATTTTTTCTTTAATTTCGCATGTGCCTGTTCTGTGGTATTCACCGCATTTCAGGCAACGCGTATGCATTCTGCAATTTTGACTTGCGTGGTGAAAGTAGTTACAATTGTAACACTGGGTAATTCTGTTATCCCTTTTAAAGGGGTCTAATTTGATTTGCATGTAGAGGCATTTTTGATAAATGTCATTGACATTTTCACCGAGTCACCCTATCATGTAAATTGGGGGGGGAGTTTTGTTGTAAATTCTTCATTTTGGTTTTTTTTCATTACCCCTTTTGGATATTAAATCATTTTAATATCCTCGGGGACGAGGTCAGCGGGGGAGCCCTTTTTGATGACCAGTTTGGGTTGTTCGAAGGTGGCTCATAACATAATTTTGGGAGATTTTTCCAGTTAAGTAATTTGTGATGTTCTATGATCATCAGCGGGGGGGTTTCTATTTTAATATCCCCCTTTAGTGAAGATTTTTTTGTAGCAGTGGGGTAGGTTCTTTTTAAGTTCGGGAGGATTAAATTTATGAGCAATTACTTTTATGAAGATGGGTTTTATTTGTATTGGGGGGGGGAGTCCTCGGCGTCGCTTGTGCAGGTTGAGGCTGCAAAACTGTTGTTTGGGTTTCGACCTCGTCCTTTTTGCTCTGAATTTTTAACTGTTTTTTTAGGAAAACGAAATCATTGGCAATTTTATTTTTGTGGTTTTTGCGTAAATTTACCCGGTCTAAAACCGATCAGAGGTCTTTGACCGCTTTGAACTTAAAATTATGAGGACAGAGTATTGGGCAAGGTAAGAACTCGTCATCTTACCTTCCAGTTCTTTTGATCTTGTCATCAAGGGTCCGCTGTTCGGATTCCAGCTTCTGCGTCGTTTCCGGCGTAGGGCTGGGTATAGACTTTTCGATCTCAAGCATCTCGGAAATGTAATCCTTCCGGGCGGAAAAGATCCTTATTTCTTTGTCAAAGCTTTTTAGCTTTAGACAGCGTTGCTCATCAGGCAGTGGCGTGGGGGGGGACCAAGGTCCTCCATATTAATACATTGGTCATCGACCGGTTGTTCCATATTACGTCCTGCTCGGAAAGATTCAGGGCTAAATTTTCCCCGCGCAAAAGATTCCAAGTTTTTTGCTGCATTGATTCAGGCTAAGTCCGCCCACTTTTTAGTCATTTTCACTGATTTATCTATGTTTTAAAGCTTTTTTTTAATTAAATTTATTTTCTCACATCCAAGTATTTTTAATATTATTATCCTCTGATAGTTATTTATTAATATTCTAATATTTTTATTACAATGGGCAAATGGTAGAACTCTTTAAAGGCATATCAAAATTACCTGATAGGAGGTTAGAGACGGACAGGTCTAGGTACTTCAGCCAGTTTTCTTCAACGATCATCATCATCAACATATCAAAATTTTAGCATTTTTTTATGAAACAAACCAACACAATATAGAACAAAAGAATTTAGAGTTTGCTTATACCTTTTTGAATCTTCTTTATTCCAAAAATCCTACATTATCTTTTTTTTAAAAATTGTATCAACTTAAGAAAAATTTATTAAAGCTCTTATTTTATTTATTAAAACACTTTGATCTACATGTGTGTACAATATTTAAATGATTTTTTTTTCCTAAACAAGATATAAGATATGAAAATTCTTTTTAATGAAAATGAGTGAGCTTTTAATTTTCAGTTCATAATAATTGAGAAAAAAAGATATTGAAATTAGAAACATTTGCAAATATGAACACCCTTTTTATTTTTGCTCAAAACAAAAAGAAAAAAAATTTTTTGATTTTTTAAATTTAAAACTTTTTTTAAGATCAACAACTATACTACCGTTTTAGACATGGCCCAAAAAAGATTCAAGAATGGGGTTTCCCTTTTTTGTCAAGAATAGGGGGACGGTTTCACAAATAAAAAACTATCCTATTCAACTGGATTTTTTTTTTTTTTATTTTTGCTGCTTCACTACTAAAGTTCACTTTTTTGTCTTAAATTGAGAATCACGGTTTTGAAATCTTTTTTACCAATCATTTTATTATAAAAGATCTATATTTTTAATTAAATACCTTAAACGAGTACAAAATAAGAAATATTCACTTTTGTTCAGGATTAATATAGTACTACCGTTTTTCCCCTTTTTTAAGTGAATAACGGCTAAGAACTGATCAACTGAGTTTGTTTCATTGTTTAAAAAAAGTGCTCTGCTTACAACAAATGAAATCTATACTTTTTTTCTACATTTATTACAACTGAAACGAAATGAAAATTTTTTCACACCAAAAAAAAAAAAATTACGAAGTTTGTATTTTTTTTATAAACTATGTGTTTTTTAGAAAAACCCACAACTTTTTAAATTTCCTATCAGAAAAAAATTAAAAGGGGAAAAAAATTCAAATGAACCCATTTAAATTCTCAATATTTTTACCCTTTATGAGAAAACAAAAAAATTTTTAAAAGGGGTCAAAGAAAGTAAATTTTGAACACTCTAAAACCCCTAAAATAAAAAGAATGATCAGCACAAAAATTTTCAAAAATTTGCCAATTAAAAAACACATAAAGTATTTATTTGATCCCTAAAATTTTTTAAAAATTTGAATGTCTTAAAAATCAATCAAAATATTGAAAAATTTGGAATATAAAATGTTTAAATTTTTTATAGTTTTGACAGTTTTAAAATTAAATGTGCTCTGATATTAAAAAAATTTGAAATAACTTGTGTGTTTAAAAAAAGGCTTTTTTGTAATTTAATTTAATAAGAGGTTTCACAAAAAGATGAAAAAAAATACGTGTCTGATTGATTAGCTATTAAATGACTTTTGGGAAAAAATTTTCCGATGTTCAATACATCGCTAAAAATTATTTTTTTAAACCTAAAATTGAAAATTTTTAAATAATGTAATCAAATATTTTTATTAATTAAAAAAAAAAAAAATGAAAATTACAATCATTTTCAAATTAAAAATTTGAAATTTAATGACAGGGCCCTTTTTTTGCGCTTTTTTCAAATTTATATGCATCACCCCCCTAGTTGAACGTTTAATTTGTATTTATTAACATCTATCAACATCATTCAAGAAATCGAGATCCCGTTGGGGATTTTTGGGAAAAATGGATTTGAACCCATGACTTATCTTCTAGACTGTGGCCTTTTAAAAAAAAGATGTAGAAATACCTTATAGAAGTAAAAATAGACGCGAAAACTAAACACACACCCCATGTAAAATTTTCCCCCTCAGAATGTAGATTCTCAAAAAGTCTGTACTGGGAAATCTGTCATGAATGCACCCTTTTTAATGCATAAAAAAAAAGTAAAAAACAAGTAATACAAAAAAAAAATTTCCCTATTTGAATGGACGAATAAAAGTATTTTATTCAATTGAAAATTTGAACAAATTTATATATATATGGTCTATTTTTTAAAATTTCCCCTTTTTCCTTTCCCACAAAACAGCACTTTTTATAAACCCAATTAATTCCAATTTAAATTAAGCCTGATTAAATTATTAGTATTTCATACTTCAAAAAAAAAAAGAGGCAAAATGCAGATTTTTTTCCTCCAAAATGTATACATAATATATGTAAAGGGGGAGAGAGACCTTATTTTTTTAAATTGCTTTTAAATTAGTATTTAAAGATGCTAATTCAGCCCGCATTTTTTTGGGATAAATACTGTCGGGAAAAAAATTTTAGAACACGAATTTTCTTTTTCCATATTTTATATAAAAATGGATTCTTTAAATTAAAGGATGCTTTGTATTTCACTGAGAACGTGATGACTACGGGCCATTTTCTAATTCCATGAATACTAAAAGTAAGCTCAGTGGCGCAACAGCCCATGAGGGTCAAATGCCTACTGTGCACATTTCAGTATACGTAACCATTGGGCGCTGAAGTGCGTGAGCAGATGTCCCGATCAGGTGGTCAGTCTGAAGCGAAATCCATGAATATTATTATTGACAAACCTTAACACATTCACCAGATCAAATAGCAATATAAAACGTCCGAATAAGATTTGTCTTACAATAAATAAAAAAAATCATCTCTAATTGTTAAAAATAATTAACTAAATTTAGTTTTTTAAAATAAATACACTGCTGGCCACCGTAAATGCAACACCAAGAAAGACAAGAGATAGCACAACAAAAATTATTTTGTAGATAACATGTTGACAAGTATAAAAATGATAAATTTATAGACTTCTGTGAATTTGGTTCCTGCCAGAATCAGTAGCCAGAGTAGCCGCTATTGTTGGAGATCACCGCTGCCACACGCCTCGGCATTGATTCAAAGAGACTTTGGATGTGTTCTTGGGGTACAGCAGACCAATCAGCTTCCACACGTTGCCAACGTTGATCTGGTGTGCAGCTGTGGGTGTAATCTGGGTCAATCGTTGAGCAACCATGGACCACATGTTTTCTATCGACGAAAGATCCGGCGAGCGAGCCGGCTAGGGAAGCAATTCAATCTGGTGATTGACAAAGAACCTTTGGACAATGCGTGCCACGTGTGGTCACGCATTATCCGGTTGAAATATGGCTGTGGTCAAGCCCTGAAGGTAAGGAAGGACAACTGGCTCAACAGCTCAGAGATGAGCTGGCTGTTTTGGATGCAATGCGTACTAGAGGAGTGCGAGAGTGATATCGAATACCGCCCCATAGCATAATACCCGGTGCAGGACCAGTGTAGCGGTACATAACGCAGCTGTTCAGCGTCCTCTCTCCACGGTGTCTCCACGGTGTCTCCAGACTCGAATCCGACCATCGTGGTGTTGCAGGCAGATGCGTGACTCGTCAGAAAAGACAACTTCATTCCATTCTGCAACCCACATCCTTCTTTCATCGCACCATTAGCGGCGGAGACGTCTGTGGTTCTGCGTCAAGGGTAGAACAAACAATGGACGTCTTGCGGACAGACCACTCTGCTGTAAACGGCGTCGAATGGTACGCGCAGACACTGATAGATGCGTTACAGACTCAATGTGCTGTGCCTGTTCGTGATGGGACTGAGCAATCCGTCACTGCCATGCCCACAATTTGCCTGTCCTCGCGTGAAGTGTTTCACTGAGGTGGATGCGATCGACCATGTCGGTCCGTCGTATACTCCAGCATCCAACGGTCACATATCCGCATTACAGTTATTTGGTTTCGTCTAACACGACTACCGATTTCTCTGAAAGATAATCCACAATCTCGGTAGGCCACTATCCTTCCTCTGTCGAACTCGGATACTTGATCAAATTCTGATCGCTGTTTTTACGAAACATAACTGATCGTTTTTTGAAAAAACCACAAGAAAAACAAAATTGCCGAACTTGAAATCGTCGAAATCTCCAAGCCTTAAATAACGCTTTGAGGTGGCGCCACAGGCGTGCGTCATGTATGTCTGCGCTGAAATTCTAATCATTTGCATATCTTACCTTCGCTAATGCATGTTGAATATTTCATGTTATTTGCATGCTTCCTTCAGGATGTTGCATTTACGGTGGCCAGCAGTGTATATTATAGAATATATATTTAAATAAATATTATACGCATATTAAATAAATTTTATGTATAATTTATTATGTCATAGAAAATAAATATTGTAAAGTGTAAACAGAGAGGTAAAAAGAATCTAAAGATAATTTTATTAAAATCATTCCAATAATACAAGGATTCTTTTTAAACTTTTGTTTTATACCAACAAAACCGCTGTTTTACTATTATTATTTCCCCATAGATCTCATTTCAGTCTTTACTCTCTTGAGGGCAGAAATCTTTTTCTCATGATTCACTAGGCGATGGTACATTTTTTTTGCTGTAATTTAAATTTTTTTTTCTCTTTTTTTTTACCCTCCAATTATTGTGCCTTAGCCTTAAAAGTGGCTTTGGTTTTAGATTACTATTATGTTTACATTAGAGAAGAGATTTTCAAAATTTTATTTTTTGAATTATAGATTTCTGTGTGCACAACTTATTTATTAAAGGCGATATTACCGTAAAAGAACTAAGCAACTGTGTGGTTCCAAATCACATACAAATATGAATTTTAATTTGGATAGATCATGGTTCTCCCAATTTTGAACTGCAGTTCAGTAACACAAGGATAACACCTGTTATTTAATTTTCCTAGCTTGCATATTACACTACGTAAGAAATTTGTGTGAGTATCAATTCCATTATTAAAAAAATGCAGCATACTTGAATATTTGTGACATGAAGGATCTCCAATTTAAATAGAACGAAACCGTGACTCGATTGATTGAGAGCCCGAAGGGAAGGGAGTCCGGGCCCCCCAAAGCCCTTGATTTTTTTCCGATTGGTTATAATTCTAAGTATAAATATGTAAAATTTAATTAAATACTTGTTATTAAGATTAATTTTATTAATTAATGCTAATTATTTATTCAATAATTAGTTTGTAAATTCGGTTCTTTTTCGG
>BMAV01013705.1:102568-113013 GCA_019973955.1 Trichonephila inaurata madagascariensis | reverse complement strand
ATATCTATAAAAAACTCCGTCAAGCGTTGTTCCGTTCTTCCTCGTGCTTCATTTGGATCATTAGACATATTAATTGAATTTTTGATTTAAAAATCAACTAAAGGTTTTGATGTGTCTTTTGAAAACTGCTTTAAAATTCCTACTTAAAATCATAGGTAATTTGTTCAGAAGACCCGATCCGGCTTTGTGTGAATTTTGGTTGTAGTTTAACAATATGAAATTCTATCCATGAATTAATTTAAGCAAAGGGATAGATAGTATGACAGGTAGTTGATTAGGAAGAGAGGAATCTAGTCAAAACTTTTAAAAAGGGATTTAATCAGAAGATTTATATCACATAATCTCTGGCCTATACTAGCTCTTTTGTCATTGTATGGGAGTTTTGTACAAATATATTCGGTGCTGCTGCAAGGAAAGTCTTCTTAATTATATTTTGTTTTATTGTATTTAAATTATTTAATGTAACTTTTTCTTAATACCTGTATACTTAATTTTGTTATATATTAAACTTTTAATTGTTTTAATTTTCTTTTTAGATTCAAAGTATATTTAAGTAATGTGATTAATAGAACTATTTGTTTATTGCTATTCCGATTCGCTTACAAAAATAGACTTTTATTCTTAAGATCACTGCAATATTCCTCTAATGATAATAATACTATTTACTTAGTTCTCCTTTTCCTACATTTTATGTTTAATTTTAGTGTAGGATTTCTATTTCTCTCTAAGACAATTTTTTAAAAATATTACGTTTCATTTTCATACTTCAACCAGGATTAGAAAGAATCCCGCATTCATTCTCCTAGAACAGGGGTGTCCAACCCGTGGCCCGCCTTGAATAATTTTGTGGCCTGCGAGATTCTTTACAACTTTACAAAATTAGACTATTTTGTACAATATATTTTTTTTTAAAGTTTTTTTTAAAAATAAATTCCATAACTGTTATTATTTTATCACGTTGCTTCTGTTACTGTGAATCTTTTTTTTTTCTAAATTAAAATTTATCAAACATAAATCGTGCTCAACTTAACGCACGAAAATCTGCAACACCAATTACGATACGCAAATACACATGCATTGAGATCGACTTGCAAAAACTAAGTGAAAGAATCGAGAAACAGATATCTCACTTATTAAATAAATTAAACATTATTTAATCATTGCATTATTATTATTATACTATCTTTGTTTTTATACATCAAAAACAATGAAAACAATAATATATTAGTCTGTTTTAAATTTTCACTCCAACAAATGTTTGTAATGGATCCAAATCTTATATAAAGATATATATTTTTATATGCGGCCTGCAGGATTGTAAACTTTTTCCGAAGTGACGTGCGAGGTCATTTGGGTTGGCCACCCCTGCCCTAGAAAGAGGTGGGGGGCAGGAACCCCTTTGATAGAAGCTTGAATTTTACTTTACGGCGTATTGGCGCGGGGACACAAGCGGAGTAACGGGGAGAAACGTCCCTCCTTTCCATTTTAGGGGGGTGTATGTCCGACTAAAGCCGAAAAAAGCCGAGTGAGCGTTACATTCCCGAGCGTGACGTTCATTCAAATTCCCTCTCCGAGAAATCGCGCCAATAAAAGTTATCACTTCAATAATCTAAGTATTTACGAGCGTAATTTAAAAAATAAAGGGACTTTTGCAATTTCCCTTTCCAAAGTTTGGAAATAGCGCTAGTATCCAGCGCTGAAAAAGAGATAATCGGTAACACTTCTGTACAACGTGTCGCTCGTCTTTCCTGCAGTCTTTGTGGAGTAGGAAACCGTTCAACATGGCAAATCCATTGTCGATCACACCAAGGAGGGAAGGAGGGCAGTGATTCGCTTTTTGTTTGCGGAAGGTGTGATGCCTGTGCTGAATACTAGCCATCCCTTCCGTCAACGACGACGACCCTCAGCGGTTGACGTCGATGGACTGTCCATTTTTCGTCCCCACATAAGTTCTTCCCTGTTTGAAGCGCTTTATCCATTCGTAGACCTTGCTTCGCGGTAAAGAGCTGTCATCGTGCTGCATTTGTATGCGACGAATAATTTCTGAAGGTTTCACACCTTCTTCAAACAAAAAGCTAACCACTGCCCTCCTTTCCTTCTTGGTACAGATCAACGAAGGAGCTACCATGCTGAACTGTTTGCTGAGTTCCAACGAAAACGAGGAAGACGAGTGACACGTTGCATAGAAGTGTTGTCGACTACCCCTCATTCAGCGAGGCCAAACCTTGGAAAGAGAACTTGAAAAGACCCTTTACTTCTTGAATTACCTTCGTAATTAGTTCTTTAAATCATATCCATCTCTCATTATCATATTATAATAAAACTTGCTACATACAAGCAGAGCCTTTTCTAACCTCCCGGACTCCCAAGGCACTCTTCATATTCTTCTAAGTTCCCCCCTTCACTGTTTTCAGAGGCCTTGCCAGTTTTAATTCGGGAAAAGGGTTTTCCCCTTTTCCTTTCCCCTGCTCTTTGGAAAGTCTTTCTACTATCCACCACCTATGGAACCACCGTGTTCCGGACTAGCAACCGGCAGCCATAAGGAAAGTATGGTGGCATGGTTTGACTTCTCTTGTTCATTTCTTATCTTACGGTATCACTGATTCTTTTGTAAATTTATACCGTAAGTTAATGAATTCGTTTGTAATTACAGTATAGAATATACATTATTGAATGAACTGTTTTCAACTTGTTAATTATCATCTTTTACATCGTTTATCATATTACTATCTTTTACTTTTAGACATCTGTCATTATACTAATACAACGAAGGGTTTTTTTTCGAGCTTTGTTCACTGTAAAATCATTAATGATATCATTGTAATCAATTTCCATTGTAATATTATTTTGAGTGAATAGCAACATCAAAAATTGTTAAAGCGTATCATTTTCCATGTTAGATCTTATTTCAGTTTTTATTCTGGTAAGGGCAGTAAAGCTTCTCTCACTGCTGTACAGTTTGTCACAGAAAGTGTCAAATTTTCATTGCGACATCTAAATCTGGGAAGGTACTTTTCAACTTGTTTTTCTATTGTAGGAAGAGTTTATTCCTGTTGTTGTTTTTTCAACCTTCATATGCATTTTGATACGTTTATACTCTTGCACAAACTATTTTTCATTGATGTCTTTTGAGAAGCTTCGAGCCAAGTATTTCGCCTGTTTTGTCATCTCCTGGCTCCTAGGTGGTGGTACATTCGCTATAATTTTAATTTTTTCTCTTTTTTGGCCCTCCAATTTTTTGAGCCTTAGGCACCTGCCTAGCGTGCCTAAACGGAAAATCGATCCCTGTATCCGAGTCAATTTCTCAACTTTTGGTTCCACGAATGTTTGTAAAATATCTGATTATGACATTAAAGTCACAACTCCTTTAAATTCATGTGCATGTTTATGTATTTATGACATCTGCCTAAAATCATGATGAATCAAAATGGAATTAGGATGAACGTTTATATTGATCAGTCGGAATATTGAAGCGTTTTCAGAAAAGAAATAAAATAGATAAAAAAAATCTTTCCCTTAATTAAGAAAATAGTTCGAAAAAAAATCATATTATAAACAAGCAAGATATCAGATCTTTAACAAGAAAGGAGCAACGGCATCTGATGTTATTTACCGCCGAAAAATGTGTCAAGGTTTTTAAGTAGTTCCGTTGCTGTACAATGTGACGAAGACACGAAAAAAAAACATTAAATCCAAAAATCACGTTACTGATACGTGATTCAATTCTTGAAGTAGTAACTTTTTGCGATATAGAACCTATTTCTCGTTTACAACTCTATAGCGATAATTTGGTTGTTGTGATTCGGATATATAGAAAATGGAATGAAAACTTAATGCGCAAAATACGTTTCTTGCGGTAACAAAACAAAACAAAACGTAATCATAAAAAAGAAAATTTTTACTCATACGCGTTTGTGATAAGATTTGACTGAGTATAACACTTGTAGTACTAATTTAAAGTAATAGATAACGATTAAGATTTAATACTTTAAATCTTAATCGTAAAATATTTTATAACAAATATACTATAAATACAATATACACTCTAACAAAAAAGGAAAAAAAAAAAAAGACGCACCAAGAAGGAGTTGCCCGATTGTAATTAAATTTTTCATATGCAAATCCATTTCAATCGAACATGCAACTGATTAAAATTTGGTGTCCAACGAATGAATAGCGGGAGCTACAAAGCATCGGAACTGCGCAATCAGCAGGTGTCTTTCAGAAGCGATTCTCAATCTGATGGGGTGAGATTTAGGTTGTTGCATTGAGATTTAGGATACCTTTGAACAACCGAAAAAATGCCTCGCCGCAGGATTCGAGCTCATTACGAGCAATTGTCAGAGTTTGAAAGAGGTCGTATCATTTAACTGAAAGAGGGAGGTTGGGCAAGTCGATGAATCGCTCGTCATATGGGTTGAAGCGATGAGGCCATTAGAAGATGCTGGCAAGAATGGGTGGACAGTGGCAGATTTCAGTGTCATGATGGTAGCAGTCGACGTAGGATCACAGCATATCGGAAGGACAGACGGATTGTCAGATCAGCTGTCACAGCACTTGATCCATCGTTATCAACCATCAGACATATGACCCGCACATGAGTGTCCCCCATGAACATTCACAGATGGCTGATAGAGCGAAATTTTTGCTCGTAGCAACTGCTATGCTACCTGCCCTTCACACCTGCACACTGTTGATCTAGATTACAGTGGTGCTTGAATCGATCAGGTTAGAATCATGCTGACTGGGGACGTATAATGTTTAGAGACGAATCCCACTTCCATCTGTGTCCTGACGATCATCGAAGACGTGTCTGGAGACGGCCAGAGCAGTCTGTCGATCCTGCTTTCACTATTGTACGCTACACAGGCTCTCAAAAAGGAGTTATGGTCCGGGGTACCATTTCTTTTGAAGCCGGCCCTTTTTGGTCGTCATTAGAAGCACACTTAGAGCACATCGGTACGTCGACGACATTCTGAGAACTGTTTTGCTACCGTTCCTTTTGCAGTACGCTGGCCTCATTTTTTAGTAAGATAATGCCAAACCACATACCACACGTGTTGCTATGAACTGTCTTACAGCTTATTAAACACTTCCTTGGCCAGCCAGATAGCCAGATCCCTCTCCAATCGAGCACGTCTGGGATATGATGGGAAGGCGACTGCATCTACCATGGAATGTTGATGACCTGGCCCGACAATTACAGCAAGTTTGGGAAGAAATATCACAGGAGACCATCAGGGTGCTTTATAACTGTATGTCACGTAGCGTGGTAGCTTGCATCCAGGCTAGAGGTGGGCCAACTCCTTATTGAGTCCGTTACTTTGTAACTATATAACTCAGAATATAATCATTCAATTTTTCTAAAATTTTAATCATTTTTTATTCTATATGTAATCTTTCTACACACCAATTTTTGTCTCTATCGGACAACTCGTTCTTGATGTGTCGGGTTTTTTTTTTTTTTTTTTTTTGTTATGGCGTGTAATTCCATGTATCTTCGATTTTCTCTATAAATAACAATTGGGCATAAATATGCTAAAACTTACCTTGTTTAAAATGTAATTATAACTTTTATATATTTATGGGGTTTTTTCCTTCAAAAACCCGGCATTGTAAAAGTAAGGGTGTGTTACAGGTGAGTAAGAGAACAGCACATTCATCAATTATTCACATCCAGTGAATTAATGTGTTAAAGGTTAGTATTTCGAGCTCATCAGTATTAGTTGTAAGCATACATAATTATTGCTATTCGAAGAATTCCTGTTATCTGTTGCAATAAGGAAAAAGAATAATGAAATTTTATTTCTACTGGTAAAATTTTAAATTTTTTTAAATAGTTTTTACATATATATGTAACTCCAATTTTTAAATAATAAATATTCTTTTTCGAAACATTGTGACGGGTCCTATTTACGCTTGATACTAATTCTCTGGGGAAAAATATTTCTTAACGGTTGTATGTTTCTGCGATTATGTTAATAGGACTATTTTTAATGGGATTTGCTATTTAACCCTTTATCGACCGACGGTACTTATAAGTACCACTCACTTTAAAATTACGTAGAATAACCATTTGTACGAATATTCTGACGATATTTAGCAGGAATATTCTTTGAAATCCACTCTTCCGATATATGGCAATCCGGGTTCTATGATGAGTATTTTAGCGGGAAAGTCGAACAGTTTTATAGAAGAAATTGTGTTTTCAGCTGACGGCGTTTTCAGCGGATTGCGAGGATTATTATTTTTGTCCCGAAAAAATAGTTAATGTCAAAATTTAAATGTCTTATTTTTTTGTATGTAAATTAAGACCTTAGAAAATGATTTGACTATTTATTTTAAGTGAACAGTGTATATAATTAATTTTACAGTTGAATATCTTTAATTAATTAATTAGCTCTAACTAATTAAATTTCCCAAAGTTGAGTATTTTGTTTATGTATATCCCTTAATTTGAATGTAGTGATTCAAAAAAAATATTCCATGAAAAAAACTGCAGTAAATCATAATGCGGTCTCTCTCTCTCTCGATAAAGGGTTAAACTCTAGCCAATTGAGTATAGAAGTTAATCGCGTTTGGCTGCTATAGAAGTTAGATTACTATAAAACCAATATCAGAAGTCCTCGGCGTTAAGGAAGAAGATTTTTGAGCCGGGTTGGCACGTGATACCGGTCAAGCTCTGACCAGTGATGTTACCTCAGATCGTAACCAGGATAAGTGACATAATCATTTGTCTTAGAAATTTAGGATAGTGATTAAATTGATTGCTTCCTCGGTATGCGACATTTCTTGATAGTAAATTGATTGATAACGTTATTGATTTTATAATAATGGCTGATTATTCGGTGTCTCAAATTTCACCAGCAACCGCAGGTGTTATAGCATTCAGATTCGAAAACTAAATTAGAAATTGGATTTCTTTTTTAAGAAATCTATGCATCCTCGTTGACTCTTAAAATATTTATTGTTCCTTTCAGCATTATAAAGGTTACTCTGTTACATAATATTCCTAATTGAATCATTGTCTATCCGAATTCGATGATACTTAAATATACATCTATGACAGGAGTCTTCAAACTGTGCTCCACGGAACATCGGGGTTCCACGAGTCACACTTTCTCTATGAAGTTTGTAAGCTACAAGCATCTAAAACTCATCTCTCCTATTCATTAAAACTGGAAATTTTATTTATATATATAATAACTTTATTGTTCCGTATGTTTTATTGTTTGAATATTCTATTGTTTACTATCTTGGGTTCCGCGAGATTATTTTATAATCGTTAGTTAGCACAATGTCTTGCAAAACTAAATAGTTTTCTGATGTAAAATGCACCTTTTTACATTTGTGGAAAACAAAATATATAATGAAAAAAGAGAACAACATATCAACAGAGTTGATGTTAAAATCTAAATTTAAGCAAGAACAGCTTCTAAATTTAAGGTTGCAAATTCTCTCTCTCTCTCATGCAAAATACACGGGATTTCTCCCACAGCTATAAATATTTTAATGCCATTCAGAACATTGTGTTTAAGTGAAATATTTCTCAACGTCAGTGGCTACAAAAACAAAGTATAAAAACCTATTAAACTCAGTAAATGTAATGTATTTAATTTCAATAGACCTGAGAATTCGACAGTTTATGTGAAAAAAATCAGCGCATATCCCAGTTACAAAATATAATTCATGGATATTTAACACTTGAATCACAAATTAATGTTATTAATAAGTAAATTATATATTTAAAAAATTATATATTAGAACTTTTTTAATAATAAATGCAATACTTTTTTAAAATTTCCTTTACATAAAGTGCCTATAACATGTTGATCTACTTTAAATATAATTCTGAGATATACTCTTCGAAGTATGTGTATGGAATGGGGTTCTGCGGAAATACTTTCTTGTTCTAGGGGTTCCACGAAAGCACCTCCCAAGTTCTGGGGGTTTCGTGAATTGATTAAATTTGAAGACCACCGATCTATGACTTTTACTTTTTGGTGTTAAAAAATGAAAAAAAGATCAAGGTGAAAGGCTTACCTTGTCAATGGAGGGCTGCCACGTATTGAAGAAAACAAAGTCCAAATAAAACAAAGTTTGTGAACTTCTAGAAAGTTTAATGGCTACCACACACATAATACATTAGACTTTACACACACAATTAACACGGCACACATTGGACAAATAACGTTTCTATCAATAACAACTTGAACAAGATATCACGTAGTATCTCAATTTTTCTCTGCTTGGCTGGGCGTTTCTTCCACGTGTCTATTTATACATTTAATTAAATCAGTTCCTTGAAGCGGTGGCGCTGTTGGTGCCTTTTGGTTGGGAATAGCTTGGTTGGAAGTTTGTGACAATGACTATATATATATACCACATAAATTTGAGGACTGTATTTCATTTTGATACGCGAACAAATTTGAACAGAAAATGTTTTTTTAAGAAAACAACAGTTTTTTCCAAATACTGGGTCTCCTTCATCATAAACAACTGAATTCCATTCCGACTAACAGATTTTAAGCCTAATATATATATATATATATTTCACCACTACTTTTCTTCAAAAAAGGACTCTAAAAATTGAACATAAAGCTCAAATTCTATTTACGTACAAGTAATTATTGTTTAAAAAAATACGAAATTCACTAGGTTGTATGTATTTTATCAGTTCCGGGAATTTATCTGGTCTTCAAAAGCAATTTATTTTTTTCTTTCTTTATTATTTTTTATTTAGTTTTGTAGTCGTAAGTTGTATAAGTTGTGAGTTGTGAAGAAAATGTGTAGATCGTTGTTGAGCCTCTACAAAAATGACACATTTTTGTGCATTATACACGTTATGTAAACACAAAAAATTTTTAACGGAGGAATTGTGAAATAAATGCTTTGTAATAAAAATTTGGGTCGTATGTATTAAATTAGAGTATTTAATTTATTTAATGCATGGTAATGAACACACAAATATTGAGTGTTCTCAGAAAGAAGAATTTTAAGTTTGATTTTTAGAGAACTTTTGGGGTAAATTTAAGAAGGTTTGAATTTAAGGAGAATAAATACCAGTTAAAGGGAGATTAATTGAAAATTATTTAACATTGTTTTATAAATAAATTTTAAAATATTAGCTTAAAAATAAAAATTGATTTTTTTCTTTGCGTATTTCAATTTTACACCTAGGTATAAAAATATATATTGGTAACATATTAATTAAAATGGATATCTATGTGCTTTCCATTAAAAGGCATTTCAAAAATGAAACTTATTTGAGTTTTTCAAACGGAATGTATTTCTTCCTTAACTTTTCATGAACAGTCAATACCGAATGAAATACCGAAATTTAAAACAAAAAAAATTACTTAAATTCCTTTATTAGTTTTTTTTTTTCAAAAATGATATTCTATATCTCAATTTTCACACAAAAAAAATCCAATTTGAAGAATAATATAAATTTTAAGCTGCAGCACACAAATTTAAAACGTCGAGAAAAATTTATGGAACTAAAAATTATTTTATAATATATAGAGAGCTGGGTTTTTATATTTTATTCTATTTCATTTTGACAAAATGCTGTTAATTTAATAAATATGAATTTGACACCAAACTCTTAATTTTAGAGCACAATAATTGTTTGTTTAAAATATACAACTTGAATGTGTTTGATAATAAAGTTATTAAGCAATTTAACTACATCTTCAAAACTTCATGTCATTTGAATTAGCTCATTTTTCAAAAGAAAATCCATCTCTGTAAATTAATTCTATTGAATTTATAATTAGTAGACTATTTCAAATAGTTAAATAAATTAAAAAGAACAGATAAATTCTGATTCATATTGTTACGAATTTTGTGTAATTGATGATTAAAATGGTGTAAATAATTTATATCTGGATGTTTAATACGCTAATATTACGTTTTTTTGTGTGTGTGTGTATTTATAATAAAAATTGTAATATTCTCAAGCAACGCCTTCCTTTACATTATAATAGCGTTTCAATGAAAGCTTGGCAAAATATTGACGATACAACCAAGTCGGCATCATTTTTTGGCGAGTTAGTGACCATATAGATGCTTCTAGAAGTTCCTGGAGAAATCTACTTACATCACGATCTATGACGAAAACGGACTGTTCGAGAAAAGGCTTGAAGATAGCCTTGAAGACTATAAGTATCAGTCGCTCGCTGAAACTGAGTCAATATTACTTTGACTGTTGTAGAGTTCACCTGCGAGCAGTTCCTTGTGAATAAACTTTGCATACTTGTAATTTTAGGCAATGATAGTTGTCTCTTCTAGGACCTGTGCGCATTTTACAGCTGTATCTTGTATTTTTTTAGGATTATTTTTCGATAATAAATTTTCATCGCTCTTAAAGAGAACTGTTTTACTCTATAACTAATATCATAAAACCCAGGAACCTCTATTTAGGTAACAATATTTTGTTCGAG
>BMAV01013705.1:57724-75747 GCA_019973955.1 Trichonephila inaurata madagascariensis | reverse complement strand
AAAAAAAAAAAAAACCCTTAAAAATTAAATAAATAATAAATGAACTTTATTTCCTATCAATTAAAAAATATTTTTATGTTTAAAAAAATTTACTGCATTCAAAAGAGACTCAGTGCCATAGCTTTCTAAATGCTTTGTTCGTTATTTTTAATATACTAAAAGAAAGGTTTTCCAAGGCACCCAGTTTATTTTTTGAAGTAAAATTTTCTCTGTGACTCGGGATTCTTTCAGGAAAGGAAGAATACAAATTCTTTGGATTCAGATACTTTAGTTAAGTTACTGAAGATTATTCTGTAACTCAAAGAACATACATTTCACAACAAATTAAAACAGGATCTAACTTTTGGATGATATTTAGATTTAAGAAGAATGCTTATGAGTAACTATATATATATATAATTTTTTGATGTGTAACATCTTTCCTCTCGGTTGCTGGATATCTGTGGGAGTGATTTCATGGAAAGGGACGGATGTGTGTAATAGGATGTGACGTAAGCACGCGCTACTTGATTTGACCAATGAGAGTGCGTGGCTGTGTCTTTTCGCTACCCTCGCATGGGGGTCCAACTCTAGTAGCCATCAAGCACTCGAGCGCTTGACTCTAAATCCGTTTAGTCACGATATTGGGGGACGTAAGTGCGGCAGAATGCTTATTTGAAAATGGACAAACAGTGATTTCGGTGGTCGCATACATTTCTTCGAATCAAGCGGTTAAAAAAATTAAAGATTCCCTGCATTTTGTACTTTTACCATATAACGAAGGTGGTTTTGCTCTTTTAAAAAAATTATCTCTCGCTTCCCTTGATTTTGAGTGGTGATTTTAACTTTAACTTCAGTTTGCCAAAAGCTGAGAAGCTCATGGCTTTTATGAATGATGAAATCAAGCTCGAAATGAACACAAATCAAAATGTTTCGACTGCTAACAGTGGTACTGTTATTGACGCTGTGTTTCAACGGTTTTTAAATACTTTGAAATCACAAGTATATGTGTCATATTTTAGTTATTATGAGTCTATTGTCTCCACTCTTCCCCAAATTGAACAAGAATAATTATTTTTGATAAAATATTGCGCATTATTCCTTTTGTTAACTAAATACAATTTTCATTAAAGATGTAATTATTCGATAGAAAATTATTTCCAATCGTACCCGCGCGCGCGATTTTTTTTTTTTTTTTTTTTTATTTTTCATATTTTTTTAAGGAAGAAAGTTAATATTTCGTATTTACCACGATAGCATGTCAGATGTTACACATCATATGCGACTACTGTAAGACTTGTTTCTTTTTTATTGCATTGTTTAAACTTAGGTTTGTGCATACAATACTCTTCGTGGGTGGAAATTTAAAGAAATTAGTTACTGATTAAAATGTGAAAACAATTATCAATTTCTTTTCAATTCTTACTGTTAGTTCACTCTCTCCCCATATATATGTCGCAGGAAAATGATGAAATTAGGACTTTCATAAAATCCCTAAAGATAGATGATTTATTTTATCATAATTTACTAATTTTACGTGGTACTGCTAATACTGCCTTTGTATTTGCGGGTAACATTAACCTGATGCTTTGCTCACGAAATTTATCATTTTCTAGTTTTATTACATCAATTAACTGTTATACTACATCAATTTTAACTGTTATACTAGTCTCTTAAATTTTATTGTTATATATTAATAAAAAGTGTGTGTGTGTGGTAATAATAACATTTCTATAATATTTCTTCCTTTCCCTATGACCCAGTGTATAGGCAAATAACAGGTGAAAGGTGACTAGTCACAAAACTTCGTTTAAACCTGCAATTTTGGTTCCAATGACCAAGAGTTTGCTGTTGTACTACTATGGCTAATATTTCTTACTGTCTTGACTGGTTATACTTAGGTTTATAATTATTTGTACATATTATTGATTATAAATATATTAATAAGAAATATTAGCCACAGTAGTACAAGAACAAACTCCTGGCCTTAGGAATTAAGATTGCAGGTTTAAACAAAGTTTTGGGGCTAGCCAACCTTCACCTGTAATTTGCCTATACTCTGAGCCATAGGGAAAGGAAAGAATAGTATTAGGAGAAATTTAAATATTACAAATAAAATTCACTATACTATTAAAATATAACGATAAAATTGTAGCCTACTAGTATTTACTAGTATAGAGTTAAAATCGATGCAATAAAGTAGATGATAAGATTTACTAAGTAAGCACAGCAACAAATTATGTTTCCCGCAAGATACACAAGAAGTATATATACATATATATTACACATGTTTTTACGCATTACATTTCTACATTAATATACATACAGATTCTTCATCCCTTCCAAAATAAAATAAGAGTTACTGGATTTTTTTCCGTGTACCTTTAAAGAGTAAAAGTGACTTTATCCTTTAGGACCGCTAATAAAGAAAGCGGTGAGGTCGATAAACAAGATTGTGTACAGTGAAATTCTGAGACCACGAGCGGAATTTCCCACCATTGCCTCAGTTAAAAGACAATTTTGCATAGAAATAAGACCATTACAAGGCTGAATACCTTGCATTGCCGAGAGTCACGTTTGTGCAATGACTTTTTATTCCATACGCACAGCGGGAAATACCTGTGTAACGTGATCAGAAAAACTAAAGAAACTTTATCAAATATAAATATAAGTGATATAGTGTTAAATAGATTTATTAGTGGTAAGATTTATGCAGCGTAGTCTAATGCGTTAATGATGTAATATTAAGTAACATAATATGTATGTATAAGAAACCTCTTTATTTTTATTATGTTTGACAGCATTCTTCCCCAAATGAATTAAAAACCTACTTTCGAGCATATTATTTGAGAATTAGTGTATAAGGGACATAGCAATAATTTTTTAAATAAATTTCATCGAACAGTTATAATTGTGTGCATCGTTCCAGTTACTTTAACAAGTAATATAATAATTCCTACTCATATCAAGAAAATTTTTTATTTTAGTTACTTTTTATTAAATAGTTACAATTAATATAAACATGTATATACATATGACAGAAACACAACATTAAGTGATAAAATAGAAAGCGTTTTGTCCTGCAATTTTCCATTTTCCTTTCTATGTATGATGTTGGATTATTTTTGTTTGTTTATTACTATATTTATTCATTAATCCAATTTAATTATTCTAATAAAATAGTATAGTAAAAAAAGAAATCATTTTCTCAGAAATTACAGCATTCCCAGGGGGGATTTGAACCCACGACCTTTGGAATAGAAATCTAACGCGCTATCCATTGCGCTACAGGGGCACAACAAACCATTTTCCTTTCTATATATGCTGTTATACATTATTTTTGTTTATTACTATTTATTCATTTTTTAATTCAGTTAATGAATTAAAAAAAAAAATACTTGAAAAAATTGTATTAACATCAAGTATCATCCACTAAAAGTTTTAAAAAATATATTTGAACTTGAGCGGATGAATAGAAAGTACTTCATTAACGATTAAAAATTTTTGAACAAGGTATTATTCATAGAGAGAGATAGAGTGAACTATAATAGTAGGAATTGAATAAAAGGACACAAAATATTTACGATAAAATAAGATAAAATTAAATTTTTTAAGGCCCTTTAACACACATTTCACGATTTTTGCTTGCGCATGTTAGAGCCCCTGTAGCTTGGCGGCTGCCATGTCATTGATACGGCTGATACAACGGTATCTACTCCCCTGGGTGAACTTGAAAAAAATATTTTTCAGCATGATGTAATAGATTATTATTTTTTTATTAAAAATAAAAAACTTCATAAATTCCTTTTCTCATAAATATTTAATTGTTTTCATGGATTTATAGAACATGTTTTTCACAAAACTGAAATTGATAAACATATATTCTAGATTCAGTATTTAAACAAGAATGTCTCTACGCCAGGGATTGGGAAATAGTAATCCACGAGCCGCATGTAACCCGCAAAGATTTTTTTTCTTTTTTTGCATTTTGCAGTCAGAAAATGTTCTCTATATCAAAATATAAGTTTTCCTCGTATGAAGATCAACAAGAGTAAATATAGATGTAAGAGTTGTGGTTGACATTCACTTGCAGGTTCACTTGCAATTTCCACAAGCTATCACATTTGATTTTAAAAAAAAATTGTAGAAAAGTGTGACAAGGTAAATTTTTCTCGTTAAACTGATTCTAAAATTAAATAAGCTTGCAGTTATATAGATATGAAATAAGCACAATAAATAAATTGAATAAAATTGCTATTATTTTATTTAACTTACTGTAAAATCCGGCGCATAACGCGCACCTATACTTTCAAATTGCATTAATTTAATTTTAAGGTATGTTCACCATATAACGCGCACCCTCCCTTTTTTTTATGAAGAAACCTGAAATATACGTATACAATGCTCTTATGTTTTGAGTTCATTTATTCGAAGTATTAATTCAGGCTTTTCAAAAAATAGTATATACATCTAGAATTAAAACTCTAATTTTATAAGGTGTTTCATTTCTTTTAAATAAGTAGTATTTCGATAAACGTAGAAATCTAACTTTTTTTAATGCTCATCTCTTTTTCAATTCCTACTATTAGCTCACTCTCTCTTTATATATATATATATATATATATATATATATATATAGTAATATAAAATAAAAGTGAAGAAGTACTAGAACCTACAGTGCTAAAGCAGGAAGAAATTGGAATTCACCAGACACAACAAATGTAGATACAAAAAAGTCTTTGGACTAAACTGGAGACCTATTATGATTTCTAAAGCTGTCGCTGAATTAGGCCAGCGAATTAGGGTTAGCAATACTTTATGGATCCAACCTTCCCGGTACAGCAGAAACTTTCGACTTAATAGGGAAAAAAACGAAGTTGAAAAGTTAAACCTAATACAACACAAGGAAGAAAAACTGCTAATATATTAAAATGAATATATATATATAATCTTGTTCAAATTTTCAATCGTTAATAAAATAGTTTCTATTCATCCAATCAAGTTCAAATAATTTTTTTTAATTTTTTAGTAGATGACACTTGATGTTAATACAGTTTTTTTCATATATTAATTCATTAAATAAATTACATTTAATTAATTACCTGTTTTTGACGCCAACTTAGATTCGTCTCCATTTTTGTAACACTAAAAACAATGACAAAAGTTGGCGTCGAAAACAGATTTTTCAGCCAAACTAGGTGTGCATTGTCATAACAATGCAGACAAATCATGCTCTTTTTTCAATTCCTCTACTATTAGTTCACTCTCTCCCTATATATTTCACTCTCTCCCTATACATATATATATATATATCGTTCAAATTTTCAAGCGTAATAAAATACTTTCTATTCATCCATTCAAAGTAGAAATTGACTTTAAAAACTTTTTTTTATATTACTTGTTATTTTTAAAGCTATCATTTTTATACACGGCGCATAACGCGCAACCTTAAATTTCGATCTCATTTTTTGTGTTAAAAGTGCGCGTTATACGCCGGATATTAAGGTATATTTATAGATTCTTTTATAAGGTACAATTTGTACTTTTTAGATGAAAAAATAATTAATGAATGTAATCGTTTTAAAAGGGTGCGGCCCTTCGGTATCCTTCGCTTCCACAATGTGGCTTTCGAGTCAAAACAAATGCCCTGCCCTGGTCTACACAACAGCAATTGCAACCAATGAATAAAAGATGGTTAAAAAATTAAATTACTAAGGTTAAAGAATTTGATAAAAAGTTTTGCGTACCTTAATTTGTTTTGAATTTTTAATGATAGCATTCTGCTTTCCTGCTTAGTGTTAATCCGGCAGTTCTCGCGCAGGGTGTGTCATACCCACTGTCTAACATTTTTCAACACTCCTTCTAAACCTTTTTCGGAAAATGGATAGTTTCTCGTGTAGCTGACTTTAAGGTCACATTATTTGAGGGACCTTAGCTTGTAGGCGAATTCTAAATGTATATTTTTGGATACCGCCTCTGCGGGTATGTCGTACCCTGCGCGTGAATCACCGTTACAGTTCTGAATGCATGAGCACATTTCATATCTTTATGCTATGACGTACTATTGTAGTTATGATGAAAAAATGTGATATTGAAGCAAATTTAAAGATACAGTATTTGATAGATATAGTACAGGGATGGAGAACCATTAGCACGCGTGCCATTGATGGCACGCGGCACAATATTTTGGGCACGCCACCGATCAAAACAATCAACCGCGATTGATTCTTCAGTCAAGGAATTTTCAGTGAGATTTTCTCAGTTCAATGAATTATCAGAAATGCTCAAGTTTATTACATACCCTGATGTGACATTATTTGATAAGCTGAACTTGCCTCTATTCGATTGGTTGGAAATAGAAGAATTTGAAATATAACTTATTGATTTCTAGTCTAGTTTAATATGGATTCAAAAATTTGTTGAAACAAGGAAAAAGTTAGAATTGATTGAAACAGAAAGATTAACAAGCAATATAAAAGTAAAAATGCCAGTAACGAAATTTTGGAAACATTAAATTCGATTCCAGATACGTTTAACTGTTAGAAGAGGCAGGCTCACGCTATTTTGACTATATTTTCATCGGCCTATGCCTACGATTCATTATTTTCAGGGATGAATAACATTAAAGACTCGCTTAGAAACCACTTGGCAGAGTACTCCAATTCAGCATGCATTCTGCTAAAAGTATAATATCTTGCAATACGAATATAAGTTATTTGTCATCTAATCTGCAACAGCAGAAATCAAGCTAATGTTACTTTATATAATTTGAATTACCCGTATAACTAAAACATTTACTACTATAAAGTACGCAATGTATTTTTTGTGTTGTTAGCATTTAGTTTTATTATTTTCCCAATAATCACAAGTCGAAATTATTTGACAGCACGTCTATACCTCACTAAGCATTTCTTTAGAAAAAATGGCACGTTGATCCATAAAGGTTCTCAACCTCTGATATAATACAACAGTATTTTCGGATGAAGAAATTCTCTTCGCTGTTATGATGAGGAAGAATCAAATGATGAAATGTATAACAGCAAGTATAATTCCTCCACTGAAATCGATCCAGATTTAGAAGAGGGAGACGCTGTTAAAAATAAATGTTTCATATGTAGATACACAAAAACATTTGGGAAGAACGTAATTTTAAAGGAGACAACTGGTACACATCTTATCCACTTTCAGATGGAAAAAAAACTATTGCTAGAACAATAAGAGAAAATAAAAAAGAAATTCCAAAATTTTTGAATTTAAAAAAAATAGAGAAGTTTCCTCCTATATGTTTAGTTTTAATAATATACAGATTTAAAAATAAATAAATTAAGATCCAGTGAAAACATCGCACTCACTCACGAGGAGACTAAAGGAGTGTATAAACAATGTACTGAATGCCCTTATAAAAAGAACAAAAAAAATAAAATTAACTTTTTAAAAATGTAACAAACATATTGTATTTCCTACTTTTGTTCCTTTTTAATTTCTGTTTTTAAATTTTATGGCAAAAACAGAATGTAAACACCCTTTGAGTATGTGATACCCGGCGCGAGAACTTTAGGTCGTTTTTTTCGCGCCAGTGATGCCGAGTTAATAAATTTCTAATTAAAAAGGTAACAGAAACATAATTTTTTTTCAAGCAATCTATTTGATGAATTTCTACGGTATTCGAAAAAAAGAATTATTTTTCACTTGAGAACACAACTTCAGTTTCGGAAACGCAATCAAATAGCAAAATACATAGCATTAAATATTATTTTGATTTCCAAAACTATTTTCTTGAAAAAAAAAAATCTGTAAAGACACACCCTTTACAACCTAGCAACGGCCCCGCATTTTCTGTAACTGGTTCTGGTCAAATTTGATTACTCGAAGTTAAAAAATTTTGATAAATCTATATTTAACAACTGCTTCATTGAGACAAAAATAGCAAGGATGCAAAATATGTACGTATATAAATTTATGAAAAATAAACGCATACGTATATTGCGTATTTCATACGTCAAACTTTTAAGAAAAGTCAAATTTATTTAATCCTTGCACTTCACGACTGGAATACAGAATAACTCTCACCTTCAAAGAATACTTATTGCGCACCTGTATATATATAATCCTACCTCCCTTCCAAGCAATTTGAAACTGGTTCTCACCGGTTCGATACAATAAAATAGAAGAATAAATATTCGGAAATGTTTAAAAGTCGATTTTATTATTGAGCAACGAAGAACGAGTTTTATTTCACGTGATTTGTGAAGGACACGGGACCTGCAATTACTAAAGGTGCTTTCCAAAGGACAAATGTATCTTTTCTATTTTCAAGGACAGGATTTTGTTCTTTTATATTGACTTTTCATCGCCTTGTAATCTTTCCTTTTGTTCGCTACTAACTTTTTAAACTTTTTTTGTATCATCTGTCTTCGAGTCATTCATGGAATAATATATGAAAAAAATTAAGGAAATGTTTAGCAAAGCTGATCGAGATGGAATATAAATAAGATGAAAGTACAAATTTAGATTTTATTATTAATAAACTTTTTTTTACAAGTTCAATCAATTAGGTTAGGAATAAAATAAATATATTACAGTTTAAAAAAACTAAAAAAAACACCCTTTTATAGTTAATCGAACTAAGTTGTAACTTAATCTTTCAGTCGCCAAATCTGGAAATAGGATCTGAATTAATCGCCAGATGCCAGATGGGATCTGAAAATGGGAAATCGTTAGTCCTGGTGATCCTGATCAGGACAAAGGAACAAAATTATTAAATTATTGTATTGTCATCGCGCGGTCCTGAACAAGTGAGAAAATATTCGAATTATCTTTCAAATTTAAAACGGGATCAAAAGTTTTTCTTTTAATAAGTAGTTTAAAGTTTATTTTAATCCAATTGGTTTTTTTTTCAAGTTAATAGTTACAGCTACAGTTGCGATAAAAAAATATATTTTTTATAAGAACAATAAAATGTTTTTGACATGAGAATTCAACTTTTTAAAAAAAATAAAGCAATTTAGATGCGGTACAGTTATTTAAATTTGACAAGAATAAAAAGATAAATTAATTTCTAAAATTATCTTACTGTTTAGCAATGAAATACTTATGAGAAAGAGCTCAGATTTAAAGAAAACTGGAAAGGAAACAATAACCTCATTATGGTGTAAAACAGGAAATGCTTGCTTGTAAAATATGTTCAACTTAATAAACGTTTGGCGTTGACTTGTTAAATACGTAAAATAAAACGATTTTTCATTAAAAAAATGCTTTTTATCAAGCTACTTAAGAAACAATTAATCTAAAAACCCGTTGTTTTTAAAGTTTTTTATTGAATTTTTTCTATTTTAAGGATTGATTACTATGAAAAAGTGACACAATAAAAAAAAATGAAATATTTCACGTTCATCCCGCGTATAACGCGCATTTATACTTTCAAACTGCAATTTTTAATTTTTAGGTATATTTGCTGTATAACGCGCAGCCCCCTTTTTACGAAGAAACTTGACTCTTACACGCGTTTTGAAGTAATTTATTCAAGGTATTATACCAAGCTTTTGAAAAAAAAATAGTATACTTCTAGAGCTACAACCCTTTAATTTCAAAAGGGATGTTATTTCTTTTAAATATAAACGGTATTTCGATTTATATAGAAGTCAAATATTTCTATTATTTTAAGCTCTCCTCTTTATATCCGGCGTATAACGCACAACTATAAATTTCGAACTTATTTTTTGTGTTAAAAGTGCGCGTTATACGCCGGATTTTGCCGCAGTTCAATGCGAATCCTAAAAACTTAATACAGCTCTTTAATACATCGAACACATAACAAGTAACTATACCTTTAATAAAAAGAGTATAGAGAAAACAAGCTTTATGTGGTGTTTTCACATTCAAATGCACACACAAACTGGTATTAGATCAGTGATAAAGCTCATAACTATGACGTCACTGGTGCAAGAGGCATTAACTATCACTGATTGATACCTGTTAAAGTATATAGCTATGGCTAAATGATAGGTGCTACAGTACATGACTACGAATAAGTTATAGGTAGATTACAAATTAACTCTTGAAGACATTATTTTCCCTTGGTAATACAGAAAGCCTTGCTTTCATATATATACACCCCTATAATTAATTCTATATATTAGCTCCATTAACCTATAACTTGGGAGAAGTTATAGCACAGTAAATATATCGAAATATCATAGAACTGTTAAGAGTTAAGAATGACTTCAAACGACCATTCTGAAACAAAATCTTAGCTTTCAAAATTGTTTGGTGATGGTAATATTTAACAGCTTGTATTAGAGGGTTTTTTGTTTTTTTTTTACATAAGGGAAAATTACAAATTAAAATAAATATTGCATCTTAATTGGCACATGAATAATTTGGTGTGAATATCATTCTATTATTTTTCATAACGGTATAATGAAATAATGTTTTGCGACTTTTCTTCAGAAATCTGTTCCATTGCAAATGTTTAAGGAACATTCGATATATCGCCAGCCAAATTTGTTGGTAAGCAGTTAGGGGACTTTTAAGCGAAACATTAAGGTTAAAAACCTACTCCAATTACACACAGGAGGTAAGTAATTATAAATACCTGTGACTTGGGACCACCAGATAGCATCACCCATTCCCCAGACACCAGCAATGACAAAGTACATGGTCTTGGAATCTGGTGAAGGCTCCCAGAGAAAGAGAACGATGCAGATGGCGACGTTAGCGATGGCAGCCAAAAACAGGACGGCCATCTGGGAGATGCACTTGACGAGGGGCCCTACCAACAGAGACATCAGGGCCCCGCACACGCCGAAACATACGGTCACGAAGCCAACATGATGCACTCCCCATGAACAGGCGATGTAAGCCTACAGGTAAATAAAAAAAAGCAATTAAGATAACATGAAATAAATATAAAGGGTTATGCAATATAGAAACAGGAACATACCATGCGGGTTTAATCAATGATACTGCATTACTTTTACTCACAAAAGGATATAGCGAAAATACAAGTAACACTATATCTTCGTTTTTTCAAAAACGGAATATTTAGTATTGGTAAACAAACTGGGCAAAATATAACGAAATATATGTAAGAAAAAGAAGATATTTTTGGATTCAATGGGCTAAATTCATGTGACGTCATAGTCATATAACTGAAATCACGCGTTTCCAGCCAATCAGTTCATGCAATTCGCTGTTGCCAACTTTTGCTTTTTACAGAAACTTTCTTTTAAAAAGAACGTTTTGTCATCGATAATGACGCACATGGGTAAACAAAACGCACTTGATTTTGAAAGTACACATATAATATACGATTTTTTTTTTAAATTTCGTATAACTTTTTAAATAATCTTAATGCTTGAACATCTTTACTAAATTATCAAATTTGAAATTTTATCAATATTTTACAAATAGAATACATTGAATTCATTGGAGAATATGTGATTGTATTTAACATGCGACTGTCGTGAATATAGCCTACTGCATGTAAATAACAACATAGAGGGAAAATGAATTTTTTATCACTTAATTTATATAATTTTTTCAATTATCTCAACTTGAGAGACAAATATTATTTTAATGCTATTGATCATATGTATACTTTTATTGACCCCTATCTGCATGTCAGTCATTAGAATGTACAATCATAATACGCATGATTTTTTTTATATCTATTTTTTATAAAAATTAAAAGAAACTACAACGAATAAATTTAAATTGTATTTATTAATTTTTTTTTTATTCACGCGTGAGCTGTTTCCTCACTGTGATGAAATGATGCAAAAACAACATTAAAAAAAAGGCCTTTTAATTTATAACTTGTATCACATAGACTTTTTTTTTTTTAAGAAATTTCATTTTTCCTGATGGAAATATAATAAAAAACAGATATAATAAAAATATTTTTGCCAATTTCAGAACAGATGTCATATATGCAAACAAGGTCTAACGGCTAACATATAGTTTTTACCGCACAAAAGAAAAAGTGCTCAATACCCTTAAAAGATTTTTTTAAAAAAAATCAAAATATATGCTGTCAAAATAATCAAACAGCTTAAGTAATGAAAAATGATCTTTTTATCAGGATGAGATAATTAGCTGCATAAAATTTCCGTTACAAAATATGCATGAAAAGAAAGAAACAGTTGCAATTCATGACTCGTTTGCAAAATGACTGCAAGAAAATTTGAAGGCTGTAATTTGTTTTTCTTTCAAAATTGAAACATTGTATAGCTACGGACTGTAAAATATCACCTTGAATTTAAAAAAAAAAAAAACATCTCAAAACTATAAACAAATTTGCTGAACAAGAAAAGTAAAATATTAAAGTATACTTTGTATGTGTGGTATAAAAAACTATAACACTTTTACGACTGTTTCCTTTTAGAATGCACAAAAAAATATTTATATGTATTTCAGATCTTCCGTTACACTTTTTTCAAATTCTTTTTATAATATTTAAACCGCACTTCATAAAATATATTTGAGAAAAAATGTCAAGTATAACATAAATTTCGCATAATACACTTCTTAAATTCTATAAATAGAATATGAAATCATAATCATAAATTCAATGGGAATTGTGAAGTTTCTCCATATAGAAAGCTAAAATTTATTTCTATTTATATTTGGTAACATTTTAACGAAACACAATATTTTAAAAACATAGAAAAAACATTATAAATGTATATATACAACACTGTAAAAAAATTAACCAAAATTTTTCTTTGGCATTTAATACGAGAAACAAAAATTACTGCCGTCAAGAATAAAATTATATAAAATGTAAATATTAAAATGATGTTATTCTCTTTTACGAAATAAAAACTCGACAATTCATAACAAAGTATGGGCAGTAAACTCTTTAATTTAAACGAAAATTTTAAAGTCATGCTATTAAACAAAAAAAATTGAATGCGCGAGAACAAATTCAGTAATTTTCACACAATTACCAGTTCAGTAATCTCGCTATTTGTTACGACTGTAAAGGCTCTTTATGAAATCTACATTATCTTGGTCAGTTTTACTTTTTCAATTCTTACTATTACTTCACACTTCCCTATATATGTATATCTACTTATATATATATATATATTGTTCAAATTTTCAATCGTTAATAAAATACTTTTTATTCATCAACTTAAGTTTAAATACATTTTTTAATTGCATTGGATGGCGCTTGACAGTTTTTTTTTTCAAATATTAATTCGTTAATTAAGTTTTATTTTTCAGTTCCTCTACTATTAGCTCACACTTTCTATATATTTATCTTGGTGGAATTTTCAATCGTTAATAAAATACATTTTAAAGCGCTCAATTGAGCTGAAATTTTATGTACATGATTATTTTGAATGACAATACAGTAATATAATTATAATTAATAAAAATTAATTGATTAAAACTAATCATTCAAAGAATTACAAATACAGACACGTTGGCATCATTTTTGGCGACTTAGCGACCCTTTTGGCGACTTGTGTCAAAACTTGAAAAGGTTTTTTTCTCACATTTTAAAGTGCTAATTTGAGCTGAAATTTTCTATACACTATTGTTTTGAGTAACAATATGATAATTTAATTATAATTAATTAAAATTAATTGACTTAAACTAATTATTTAAAGAATTACAGATACAGCCACGTTGGTTTCATTTTTAGCGAATTGGGTCAAAACATTAAGATTTTTTTCCTCACGTTTTCAAGCATTCGGTCGAACTGAAATCTTATATACACGATTGTTTTGGATGGCAATACGATAATTTAACTATAATTAATAAAAATTAATTAACACTTAATATTGTGATTCTGTCATATGTGTATATATATATTTATATATTAATTGTAACATTTTTATAAAAAGTAGCTAAAACAAATTTTTTCTTTATTGAGCTAAGTAGGAATTGACTTAATTTTTTTTTATGTTACTTGTTTAATTTTGAATTTATTCTGCGTTATTTCTGACGAAGTTATAATTAGTTGTAACATTTGGCGCCACAAAAGTAGGCTGAGTGAGTGAATTTTTCGTCGCACTGTACAGCTACACAAGGGCTTTTGGCGACGGACCTCGTAATTTTGAACCATGGTGACGTGACAAGGACGACACCTGAGCTGGCACCCCCTTCTCCTAACTACCACACAAACGGGGTAACGTTTGAGCTCTCGACAGATTTAACGTACATCGCTCCCCTACCCGGCGGGTCTTTAGTGGTACTGGGCTCGAACTCGTGACACGCCAGCCACGATCCGATACCTTGACCTCTAGGCTACCGCAAACCCACCAAAGTAGGAATTGACTATAAAAAAAATTTCTCAACTTGTTTACATTCATTTTCTAAAATTTATATGAATGTATAGGAACTGAAGGGAAATGCATATTTCAATTTTTCTTTATAGACTTTCACGCTGGGTAATCGAGAGAAAAAATGACAGATTGGAAAATAAGCTAGCGGTGAGATCATTTCGGTTGAGGTCCAACGTAGGAATAATTTTGTCTTGCTTAGATAAAGAGAGTCCGAATTAATCTTAGGTGTTTTTTTTTATAATAATAGCAAATTGGATCACATATAATTTTTACGTTATATTCTTTTCTCCCTTTCTCGCCTTAAGGTATCCGACTACGTTCGGAACCGTGATTTTACAAAAGCGTGTAAATGGATAATATTTATGATATTTAGTGTCACTTAGATTAGAATACATGTATAAAATTGTTTTAAGGACATTACGACAAAATATTAACTTAGAATAACCTTTTTCCCCAAATGTTCTCCTTTTGTAAAAAAATGCTTCTATTGTCTTAATATTTTACCTGTATATAGCTCAGATCTCTGTACAGAAGCTCAACTATGATTTTTGAAAAATTCACATTATTTTCAGAGTTACAATCATTTGAAATAATTATCGGCGTATTTTCTTAAAATTTCTCCCTTCTGTTTTCGTAAAACATGGATAAACCGACTTCCGAGTTATGCATTTCAAAAATTCTAGTTGAGCCTCTGTACAGAGGTGTGAGCTATATACAGGCAAAATATTAATACAATAGAAGCATTTTTTACAAAAGGAGAACATTTGGAAAAAAGGTTATTCTAAGTTAATTTTTTGCCAAAATATTGTTTTTAAATAAAAAAATTTTTTGTCATAATGTCCTTAAAACAATTTTATGCATGTATTCTAATCTAAGTGACACTAAATATCATGAAAATTATACATTTATGCGCTTTTTTAAAATCATGGTTCCGAACGTAGTCGGATACCTTAAGTTAATGTCTACTTTTGTTGTTATTTATCCCCAAATGAGAGAGGTAAATGCATTTCTGTGTCGAGTAAGAGCAATTAAAATTTATTTATCTGTTATGCGAGACCTTAAGTGAATTTTAGCCACTTTTAAAGAAAAGAACCAAAATGAATTCACATGGATTTGATATTATTAAAAATACCAGTTTTTCTTTTAACGTATTAATAAACTAAGTTTTATTATAACTTACGTTTCTCAGACATAATTATATTTTGCCCTTGAAATGGAAACCAATACAGCTTTATTTCGAAAGTATAACTCTTATCTACCATTTTATCAATGAGATTACAAGAAAGAGAATCTTTCTAGGTTGGTAATATTTGTTGCAGCAACATGTACAAAAAAATTAACATCCTGTAGGAGTAATTCTTTAATCTACACAATGGGCTTTGTTCAATAAATCGGAAATTGAATCAGCGCAAGCATACTTTTTTTTTACTTGGTGAGTTTTTTTCCCCTAAAAATAAATCTATTCACTTGACGCTTCCGATGAAGAAATAATGATTTGACATAGTTGGAAAAAATAGATTCCTAATCTTTTTTTACAGTCTTCTGTTACGAGAAATTCAGATGTTGCACCAATTGAATGCAACAGATTTATTTTAATAGAATATTCCATTTCAATTAAAATGGTTAGAATAACAAATAATTGCTTAAGCGCTTTATTAACAAGTTTTAATCAAATCCATGCTGAACTTTTAATATTAGATTAATAACCAACACATTTAAACAACAAGAGAGAAAAAATATCACAGTTCTCTTTTTTTAACATGGATGCCACCCCTCCAAATTATGAATCATTTTATAACGTGACCGTAACTTCAATGAAATTTATCTCAAAAGAAAATAATCAATCGCAAGTAAATGAATCATAAATGCAAAAGAGAGTAGAAGTAAAATAATTAAGAACAAATTCCGCTAGAAGAAATCGTAAAAATAATTTTTCGTGAAATAATACTTTAAAAAAATAATGTAAAACATTCTAAAAGTTTTATTTCGAAAGGGACAATTTAAATATTACAATAAGTATTTCTTTAGAATCAGCAATGGAAATTTTTTTTTTTTTCTCCAACGCACACTCACACATACTATAACACTTCTTTTTAATGTATTGATTGAACACAACTTGATTCTTAACAGAATTTATAAATATTTTTAAAATGGCAGTCTTTATAAACAGAGAATAATTTTAAAAAAATTTTAGTTTGAATTTGTGTGAGTTTCAATTTTTTTGAATAAAAAAAGAAAACGAAGAGTTCAAATTTCTTTTCATCGCCTAGATACACGTTTTCAAAATAAAAACAGGCAGAGGCATTTCATACGCAACAGGAATCGAGAAAGAACATTTACTCGTTTCACGTGATGTTTCCTGTCTGAAGAAAGCAAGGAACATCATCACGTGAAAGCGATGAATCATCATCGAATAACGCTTTGTCAGTTTTCAGACAACTGTAAACTCGTTCATGCATTTATTTTGAAAAGCTGTGCTTTTATGATTCGACAGAACAGTAATTTTTGCAGTTGAAAAATCACTAAAATACGTATTCCATCAAGGTCGTCGTCGCTCTGTGCAACGAAAAAAAAAAGATAAAAAAATTCTTGTTTTGCTCTGTATCTGTCGGTACACATTTATTTATATCTGATTTAAAATGGTAATTATTACTTTGGTAAATGAACTGGCAACCATCTTTTTTTTTCTAGCGAAGGAAATATTTCCTCAGACGATTTTGACATAATGATATGGAATATTAAATATTGCATTTTTTCTAACAGCTGAAATAATTGCTTTTAATAGCTTGTAGAAAATTATTTTTGTTTCTAAATAGCGGCTAATTTAAAAACCATAATTTCTTAATTTAGTATCGTTTTTTTTTATAGCTGGAAAAAAATTCTACTTTTTAGGAAAACATATATATATATATTTTGCAATCATTCATTTCTCGTTGAATATATATCACGCACAAGCACGTTTGATTTCATATAAAAAATAAATAAGTGACAAATAGAATTAATTAACTTTCAAGATCAATTTATGCATTCTATTTTTAATTAACTTTCAACACAGTTATTGCAATTACTTCTATGACAAATAAGTTTTTGAGTGTAATAATAGCCTTCAATTTACTTTTTGGATGACCTTTGAATTAAGTTGTCTTGCATCAAAAATGTGTAGGCAGTTATATTCAGTATACTAACGTTTGCATAATATATTATATCATTACTTTTTAAGATTTACATATTTTTTATTCCGAATACATAAGCTCAATATTAGTAATATTGACATTTTGTTATGCTTTTCAGATGTAAAATAGTGTATTCATTTAATTTTAATTTTAAAAAATGCAATAAAGGGATTTTTGTATTTATTTTCTTTTTTCTCTTTGATAACAAAAGATAATTTTATAGCTATTTTAAACATTCCACTATGAGAGACATTTAAAAATTAAAAATTCAAGAAGTTCAGAAGAAAATATATAAAAGCATTACTGTTACATATTCTTTTCATTCTCGTGGATACATTTCACTACGATCAAACACACAAGTGCAGTCCTTTAAAACTTTGAAAACCTAATAAAAATTCCTTATAATTAGGGTGATCATTTTTTTTTACAATGAAAAGGGGGAAGAAAAATTTAAGAAAAAATGACAACTTAAATATATGAAACGTTTTATTTATTCAAACAAAATTACGCTAATTATGCACACACAAACATTCTTTTTAATTATTATCTTAAACAAGTATTTTTCCATTGAATG
>BMAV01013705.1:44291-57534 GCA_019973955.1 Trichonephila inaurata madagascariensis | reverse complement strand
AGGGCAGCATAACGTAAATTCAACAAGAATAATTACATTTTAATATAGAATGAGTTCATTTTTGAAATGGTTTAAGTAATTTCACACATCTTTTACCAATTTCTCAGCATGTTTATTTTCCAATTGTTCTAATTTATTAGAATTTAAATATACAGCCAGTCTTCTTTCTACTTCAAACAGACAATTGTCATCGTTTTTTAATATCAGGCATTTCTTTCGATAAAAAACTTAACGTAATTTTCTATATCTGCCCAATTTGCTTGCGACAAAGTCAAAAAATACCATTGATTTTTCCTGTTATTTCCTGTGATGTTTATTTCAGACCATTCTTCGACATTTTGGAAACATGTTTGATTCATCTCTGAATACAGACATTAACAGATCAGTTTTAAAATATTGAAAAGGAGAACAAGTAGGAATGCACTTTTCGAGGAAGGGCAGGACCTATAAAAGGAGGACGGTTGGTCACCTTATTATAATGAATATGATTAAGACTGACGGCGAATTGACAGAAACTATCCACCACGCATTTAGTTTGATTTTAAATTTACTCTGCACTTCGAAGCAAAAGGGCTACTGACGACGGACCACGTAATTTTGAACCACGGTCAAAAGCCGAGGAAGACACCTTAGTTGGCACCCTCTCAAACATCTACACCAGGGTCTCAAGGGCCGCACATAAAAATATGTACCTTCATATCAGATTTGGAAGCAAAAAAACATTTATTGGAGTGAAAGTTTAAAACAGAATGAATTATATTTATTGTTTTCATTATTTTTCATGTATACAGACATAGATAATATAATAATGTTTATATAATATAATAATTCAATGATCAAATAATGTTTAAACTATTACAGTTGCCATTTTCTTGAAAATTACGGTGTTCCTTTTGAATTGATCTTTCGTTACTCATTGTTGAAATTCTATAGTGTTGTCATTCGCAAACGATTAAGTATACATTGTGTGCTTTTATCTTAAACGTCCTGAATATATCTTTTTAAACTTTAAAAAACATCTCTCACTGCCTCTTGCGTTTTGGGCACTAGAAACGGAAAAGGAGGAGGAGAAACGAAAGTCGCACACACAGAGAATCATGTACCATCCATAGTAAAGGATATGTATAATGCAATTCGGAATTTATTATGGTAAAATCAAATGTAATTGTTTGATAAAATATAAATCTGTTTTAATCTAAAGGACATTTCTATTATCAAAAAGGATTTATTTTAAAACAAGAACAGGTAACAAACAAATACATTGTAGATTTATATATATATATATGTAAGTTTTTATCCTAATTTTTTTCTATAAAATTTTTTTATTATTATTCCTCTCCTTGAGAGATTCATTATTGTTCTATTTTTTTAATTTAATTTTACTATATTGTCAGGTTTATCATCCACGTGTTAGAAATAGACTCAACTTTTCAACATGGCTCTATTTTTTTTTCCTATTATGTCGAAAATTTCTGCTGTACGGGGAAGGTTGGATCCATAAAGCATTGCTAACCCTAAATAGCTGACCTAATTCATCGACAGCATTAAAAATCATAATAGGTCTCCAGTTTAGTGCAAAGACTTTTTTGTATCTACATTTGTTGTGTCTTGTGATTCCAATTACTTCCTTCTTTAGCACTGCAGGTTCTAGAACTTCTTCACTTTTATTTTATTATACTATATATATATATATATATAAATTTCCCCTCAAATAAATTTCAAAAAGAAAAAACTTAAAAAACCTGATATTTAAAAATTTTTTAAAAGGAGTCGGCGGGCCCCAACTTACGTACTGGCGGGCCACGTGTCCACGTGTTGGACACCCCTGATCTACACCATGCCAATGAGCCTCGACCGATTTCAGGTGCATCGACCTCTGTGCTAGGCTCGCTCCAGTGACTCGACAACGCCGGTCATGAGTTCGCAGCCATGACATAGAAATTTTTCCACAAATATCCTCTGAATAGCTCAAATGATTGGGGGGAAAATACCTGCATTTGTTAGAACACATTATTGAAAAATGCTTTCTCATACTTCATTAAGAGAAAAGGAAAGTAATTCGTTAAATTATATGACAGCGGCTTTAAAGAAAATCCTATTTGAAAAATTTACAATCATTGTAGATAAATTGGTTACTTTGGTCGTTCCACAAATTCTCGAATGTGAAAATAATGTATGAATCAAGGAGTTCCAATTTCAAAAGGAATTTATATACTTCTCATCATAGCTATTACTTTTTTATCATAAAAAGAGTTACATAATTAATAGGAAGGGAGAAAAAAAAATTAATAAGTTTAAGTTTAAAAAGTTTTTGATTTTAACTTGATTCCGAAATTAATCCTAGAGACTTCATTACTCACGAACTGAATAGATATCCAAAAGACAGGATATAACGGAATAGATATGCTGTACAAATGAAAAAAAAAAAAAAACACGACTTTGGTGAAGGACTTCGTCGTAACTTAGAGCCTTAGAGTAAATAACGAGGATAATACGATCAGCACAGGTACTATTTATCTTTCTTAATTTCAACATTACACACAGTGAAGACTCCATTTATCGTGCAACAGCCACATTATGCTGTAAAACGGGTCTTTAAAAAGTATCAGAGCTCGTCTCGTACCCTCTATCCCATCTGAATATATTCGGTCACGATCATGTCGAATGGCTGCTATAATGTTTACAACAGACATTAAATTTAAATTTTGCGATGAATAAAATAAAGGGATTGAAATTGATGAAAAATTAGGTTCTTAGCTTGTTTAAGATTCTAAAAGTTTATAGTTCAAATATATATTTACTCTATACCTTAGTTGAATTAGTATAATAAATTATCGTAATTAATTTAACCTTTCAGGAAAAAGCCTTTTTCGAAATCAAAAAGTATCTAATTTATTTCAACACACACGCACAAATCTGTATATTCCAACAAATATCTCACATTTCTGTTTTCCTGATCTCTGAACTGGCACCTCCCTCTCCTAACTTCCACATCACACCAATGGGAGGATGTTTGAGCTCTCGACAGATTTAACGAATCAAAAACGTACATACAGATAAGATTTCAGCTTGAAAATCATAATATTGAGAGATTTTAGTTTTTTAACCCGTAATATTAAAGAACTTTACAGCTTATTTTTTCTTAAAAAATTTAAAAAATTCAAATAATGCATTACTTTATTATTCATTCACAATCTAAAAATGTTATATAGTGAAAAAAAATATTTCAGATTTCGAATACGCAGAAAAATGAAAAAAAAAAGTCCTCACGAAACGCTAAATAGTTAATAAATCTTGCATATAAATTTTACAAGAAAAAGAGAAGAAAAAAAAATTTTTTTTCTATTTAGAATGCAAAAAAATATTAATTTAAATTTTACAAATGTCATCTAGTATCAGAGCAAGAGAAGATATTTCTTTCTCAAGAAAGAGTATAGAATTAAAATTGTGATCCACCTATACAGTTGCAAAGAACTCATTCCAAATCTCGTACATAAAGTAGAACCTTGAAATGTTAAAAGTATGAAATAGAAAAGTGTTTGGAATCAAATTAAAAATAATTCATTTAAAAATTTCAATGTGAAAGATTTGCGGAAACACTCATAGTACATTCACTAAGATATATAACATCTGAAATAATTTTCAACTAAATATATCCATCCATATGTTTACTTAAGCAATCAGAATGGGTGAGCGTTTAGTACCATCACTCTATAAAACAACATGAGGACTCTTATAGACGGACCTCGTGATTTTGAACCTCGCTCAAACGACGAGGATGACACCGGAGATAGTTAACCTCTCCAAACTACCACACCACGTTAGTGGAAGGAGTTTGGGTCACGAAAGATTTATCACAATGCATCAGCCCCTCAACACGGTGGATCTTCTGGAGAAATAGGTCTCGAACTCATGACAATCCAGCCACGGGTTCGTGACCATAACCACAAGACCACCGCAATCACTTGAATAATCAGAAGCACAAATATTTTTAAAAAAAAGTATTTGGATTCTTAATTTAATCTCTTATTTGAAAATATTTACTATATTTCTATGAGTTTCTTATTTAAGAAATCCTTTTTGCGAATATGAAATATTGGAAGAATATCTAATATTGCAATGAAATAAAAACACTAGAGCATTATTTCACACCAAATAATTTAAATATTCATATTATTGATTTAAAAACTAGTCCCAGCCTATAAATTAAGTAAAAAATGGCTCATATTAAAATATGCATTTGTAAACATATTGATAAACATTTCATTCACTATACTGAGCTCTATTTAAATATTATCTCTGCATCTTTATCAAAAAGCATATGTAACTTAATGATATATATTATGCAAAACAGATTCATCAGATTTATACTTTTACTTAATTCCATAACTTTTATCAGGTAAAAACTATACCTTACCTGCGTGAATTCGTTCGAATACAAGACGCTTTCGATTCCCATAAATATAGTTATAGGTATCAATAAAATTTGATGGAACGTTTTGTAATGTTTCAGTGATGCCAAAAAACGACTGGTGACAGCTTTACATCCATCTCTTTTGACGTCATTGTCCAAGGGGTCTAAAAAGAATCCAAACAAGAAGAGAGCGGCCACACACATTCCTACATAAATTCCAATCAGCAAAAACCTTTCGTCATTGGATGGTGGATCCAGATTCGTATTCATTTCAGTTGAATTGGGATCGAAATTAATGCCGCAGTTTGCTGAAAATGAAACGTTTGCCATCTCGGGAATATTTTTTCCTGGCCTGAGCACGAGAGAAGATATAACGTTGCCCCAGACCTGAGTATTCTCCATAAAGAATGTGTAGAAGCCAAAAAAACAAGCCATGACGAATTCCACATTTTCAGTGACAGTTTCTTGGAAACGTTTTGCAATCTCGCCAATGTATACCTTCAAAGCAGAACTAAAAGGTCCGCTTGCCAAGCCATACAGAATAGAAGAAACTATCAAAATGTCCCAACGCAAATACATGTTGGCGACAATGTATGGCAAGCACAAAAACGTAGTGACAGCCAACACTTTTTTACAGCCAAATCTGTCAATTACCAATTCGGGTAAAAACAAGCATGATAACATCGAAAATCCATAAATCACTGCTTGAGAATAGGGTCCCATACCTGAAGTGGCGTTCATGGTGCTCTGAAGGTTCGACAGAGACCAAAATCCCGTAAAGAACAGACAGTAAAAGATGCTGATAACGATTAGATTTTTGAGAATTCTTCCTCGGCTCATGGTCCGCAATTCCTTAGGTACATTCATTATGTGGGATGAATCTTTTTCGGCGTAAGGGGTTTGTATGGAGCCTTCCTCGGCCCCCACAAAATGCAGTTTTCGATTTTTTATCATGGAATTCATAGCCATGCAGTTGACAAAATTTCAAATCTCCGGTTTCCGAAATCCCTCGTGAACGTTATCGGGAAATATTACGCTAAAAGAAACTATTCGAGAAAAATAGGAAAAAACAAAAAGTTCTTTTATGTGACATTGACATTTAACAGCTGTTTTGATGTCTTCCTATCGTTGTAGGTAATGCGATATTGAAAAAAAAGGCTAAAGATTACATCTGCCGTTCAATTGAAGTTGTAACGTTCTACATTAGACTTCTACACAAATCGTTCTAGTTAATTTAAAATCACTTACTCACTAGACAATTTTTCTCGTTTATTAAAAATGGAAGAAATTATAAATGTGATAATACGACACACATATGATAATCGTGATATGGAAACAATTCTATGTAAGATAAGGAAGGGAAAAAATGATAAGATACTATTCAATAAAGAAACATCAATTGCTTTATTACGCACGTCATGAATTATGAGCATCGTCTGCTAAATACATTTTATTTTTGCTAATAATACAAAAATAATTTTAGTATTAAAATTTTAATCTCTACACAAATGTATTGCAATTTTTTCATTTTATTTACAAGCCGTTATTCACCCACATCACTGGTTATTTCATCGCTTGCTTGTTCTTATAGTCCACACCACTTGATTTAAAAGAGGATTTAAAGTTCTAAAACGGAAGTATATTTATCATATTTAAACAACTGTAGATTTCCCGCGTAGTCTATTTCCTAAAATCCAATTTTCAGCGGGTCTCTACTTGAAAAAAAAGAGAAAAACAAAGATTGTGCCATATTACACGTTTTTAGGTCTAATTATTAAAAACAAGCATTTTTATCTGTATAATATTCCCTAGCCCTCGCAACCCCTTTTGAAATCCATTACCAAAAAAATTCGTTCTTAGTGGATTTCAACAAATAAAACAAGTTTCCTCCCTTCCTCAATGGCACGACAGCCCAGGGTGGGGTCTTGTAGCCTTCCTAACAATTCCACTCCAGGCTGTCCTTTTCTGTTCTTGGCCTGACTTTTCCAGTTTCTGACATTAATAGTTTTTAGATTTTTTTTTCTACGCAATCTCTCTCGATCCACCAGAGAGAGAGATTGCGTAGAAAAAAAAAAGCCGTCTTCTCTTTTTCAATTAAAACAAATTTATTAAATTTTAAATTTGTAAGTTTGATAATTCAATAACGAGAATTTTTTCTCAATGACGCTCTTATGATCCTTCGCAACCCCTTGGGCGTCGATTTCCGCAAGACCCTTGGCGAACCTCTATTCAACAAAATTAACATGCTTATCAAATTTCAAATCTGTGGGATAAATGTTCCTATAAAACGGAATTTTTATTTATTTATAGCGCCTCCGTAACTCCCTTGCAAATCAGCTTTCAAAAACCTGTTCTTAGTGGATCTTTACTGAAAAGAAAAATATATTTGCCAAGTTTAAAGTCTGCGAGTCTTTAATATATTTTAAAGATGGGAGTCATTGTTTTTTTTTAAAAATCGAATAACACTCTTGTAATCCTTTCTTGCAACTCCCCTTTTGTGTCGATTTTCGCAAAACCCTTTCTTAGCGAACCATATCTGAACAAAAAGAAAATGCTCGCCAAGTTTCAAGTCTTTATGTTTAATAAGTCCGGAGATATTGTGACGAGTGAGTGAGTCGCCTTTCTCCTACATATGTATAAATTTATTCTGCTTATATTTTTTAAATAAATGAAAAACACACATCCCTCACAAAAAAAAAAGAATAAAGTAACCAAATAAAGTTTTCCTTCAATTAAACATTTCTAGTTATTATAGAATAAAAAAAAAATTTTTTTTTTAAAGAATTGAAACCATATTTTTTATTTATTAAAACGATTGTATAATAAAAATACGCAGATTTGTAATACCTCATTAAAGTTAATACTATGATTTTTTTTTAAATGAACTTATCCAAAGATAGATCAATTAGAAGAAAAGAAATAAATAACCTGATCAGAGGTATGAAGTTGATTATAAATCATAAAATACTATAATTTTAACAAATTATCTTTGAAAATAATTAAGATTGTGCGTTCAACAAGAAACAAATTATAACTCTCAAAACAAGTTTTATGTTGTTGTTGCTACTAATGGCACCTGATCGGCATGTGTTAGATCGAGGCCCACGAAATTCATCATGGCAAAGGACTAGATCAGTGACACTCAACCTGAAGCCCGTGAGCCGCATGAAGCCCACCGAGCCTTTTTAAGTGGCCCGGTAAAAAAAGGCCCACTGCCCTGAGAAATTTACTTATTTAAGAACATAATATTAAAAATTTGGTGGGAAATTCTTTGTCAAGAAATCAGATACATCAATTTTGCTTTTAGCTGTCGGTGTCGTACGGGTACGAATTGATATTCTTTTTCTATTCGGAACGGTTACGATTAGTGATAACAGGCAGCAGTGGAGTAGCGACAATTTTATGGATAGAACTAATTTTTAACTGTCTTTCATATCTTGCAAGCGAAAGATATCCGAAGAAAATATATCGTTTCAAGACGATTTAGGTTGACTATTTTGTACTGAAAAACAAACATGGATCAGTAATTTTTTGATTTGTCACGAAAGCGCTGTATTTAAAAATGCCTATAAACAGGAATCATTCAATGCTCAATGACACTTTACCTCGAAGATCTCTTTCAAGAGGTGATAAATAGGCTTTATTGAATAATCTTTGCAACAGCAACAAATTGGTAATATCACTGTGGTAACAAAGACATCCTATGAGTCCGTTTACTGATGCAGAAACTGTGAAGGAGTGTTTCTTAAATGTTTCTAATTTAGTGTTAGTGACAAAAATAAAAAATATAAAAAATAATAATTAAAAAAAGCAAAATAGGAGTTATAATATTTTGATCAACTCTCCACATTTTAAAAATTTCCAATGTTATCTTAGTCTTCAGCAGTAGCGCACACAGGAATTTTTCAAGGGGTTGAAAGTTCACCATTCTTGTATCATGTTATTTTTGATTTTGTCGATTTTCAGGAAAAAACACAGTAAAAACTAATTATTGAATAAATAATTAGCATTAATTAATAAAATTAATCATTAATATAACAAATATTTAATTAAATTTCACGTATTATATACTTAGAAATATAAGCAATCAGAAAAAAATCAAGGGCTTTGGGGGGTGGGTCCGGACCCCCACCCTTGTGTGCGCCACTGGTCTTCAGGCATTTCTCCCCCTCCTCCATTTATCCTCATGTTGCGGCCCGCGCGAAATAACTGACATATGTATGCTGCCCGCGGGAAGTAGCTGACATATGTATGCGGACCAGCAGAAAAAATAGTTGAGTACCCCTAGACTAGATTGTGCGCTTGTCGTTAGCCGTAGCCTTGAACACCGTGCAGGTGACAGTACGATTTGGCTCGGTTTATATTCTATAATGCCACCTGATCGGAAAAGGCCAGATCGAGGCCAAAATTCATCTTGGTAAAGGGCTAAGTGACGCCTGTCGTTAGCCGTAGCTTTGAGCACCATACAGGTGACAGTACGATTTGGCTCGATTACACCCTAATTTTGAAGAACAACACCCTGGAGGCTCTCAGGGGCCTTCAACCTCTCTTTCCCCTCCACCAACCTCACGAGAGGACTTGTGGCTCGAACGCTATTTAGAATACCCCCATGCAACAAAGGCACTATACATTCACAAACATCCATGTCTTCTCCGGAATTCGAGCCCAGATCCTACGGCACAGCAGTCAGCATCGCTAACCACAATATCGGATGGGCGACTAGAAATTTTATGAAGTATATTTTTTGTCAAAGCAATAGAGATTTATTTTTAAAGACGAGAGGACTAAAGTATGTTTAATGCATTACATATATATAAGTTAATGTATTATAATAGTACGTAAAAATGCGTTTTTAATCTTATTGTTTTCGAAAAAAAATTCATTCACAATTTTACAAAATGATGAAGGTTATTTAAAAAAAAAATCTAAATGTACGAAATACTCGAGCATCCATACTCTTTATTTGATTATATATATTAGAAAGAAAAAAAAAGGTACAAATTTGATTTAAAACAAGTAATATAAAAAAAAAAAATTAAGTCAATTCCTACTTTGAATGGATGAATAGAAAGTATTTTATTAACGATTGAAAATTTGAACGATATATATATATATATATATATGGGAAGAGAGAGTGAACTAATAGTAGGAATTGAAAAAAAGAGCATGATATTTTTCTGCATTGTTCTAACAATGCACACCAGCTTTGGCTAGTTTGGCTGAAAAGTCGGTTTTCGTCGCCATCTTTTGTCATTGTTTTAACAGTTACCTTGTTACAACAATGGTTGGTCTAAGTTGGCGTCGAAGACTAGTAATTAATTAAATTAAATTTAATGAATTAATTAATATTTGAAGAAACTATTAACATCAAGTGTCATCCACTACAAGTTTAAAAAAATGTATTTGAACTTGATTGGATGAATAGGAAGTATTTTATTAACGAAGACACGATTATTTGAACAAGATAAATATATATATAAATAAATATAGAGAGAGAGTGAACTAATAGTAGGAATTGTGAAAAAAAATAAAAAATAAATTCATAAAATTTTAAATGTGATATGAAGTCTCTAAAATGAAAATGGATTCTTATTTTCGAACAATCTAGCAATTAAATAACGAGTTAAACTCAGCTTACTTACCAATGTGACTTCATTTGAGAAAAAAGAACTTTGTAATCCAATCAATATACTAATGGGTATCAACAATACCTGTTGATAATTTTTTAAATGAAGTAGATTGGCAACAAAGCTGTGACATATAAACTGGAATCCGTTGACATTTTTTTCTGTGCTCATAACGGACTCCAAGAAAAATCCAGCCAGAATAACAGCTAAAATGCCCATGGCCACAAAAATGCTTATTAGAACAATTCTTTCGATTTCAGGTGGCGGCAAAAGATTCGCATTAGTTATGTTCGCAGAGTTCTCAGAATCGAAATTTATTCCACATGTGTTACTTACAGAACTATTCCGACGTTCAACGACATAACTTGGAATCCTCAGTACAAAATATGAAATGATGTTCCCAGAAACTTGGGAAGATTCTAGGAAAAAGGCGTAAATACCGAAGAAATAAGCCATTACAGTCTCGATATTGTTGCGAGTAGTTAACTGGAACCGGATTGCCATTTCGTTTACGTACAAACTTTGCGCTGAAATGTAGGGGCTTATAACAACACCGTATAAAATAGATGCGGCTACCATCGTCTCAACACACAGATAAACGTTCGACGCTATGTAACAGCAAGATGCGATCATGCCAGCAAGTAAAACGTTTTTACATCCAAAAGTTTGAATAGACCATTTCGGCAATAGTAAAGCAGACACCATTGCGAAGGAATAAAAAACTGCAAGGGAATTCGATCCAATATTCGAAGCAGCATTCATAGTGCTTTGAAGATTGGTGAGTGACCAGAACCCTGTGCTTAGAAGAAAATAACACACACTTAATATGAGCAGATTTTTCAAAGTTGATATCTTGTTCATTTTTCTGTATAGACTCTTCACATGGGCTGAATGTTCGATGAAATACTTTTCTGAATCGTTCATAAAAACATAATTCTTCTGAGAATCCATATTAAGCGACTTTCTTGCACCAAAATTCTCACAAAACTAAACTGTAACGAAAAGTTATTTTGCATAACTTTTTGATTCGCTGAGAGAAAAGTACTTTCATCGGCCTCGATAAGCCTGCACAAATTGTTTTGATAAATATTCGAATTCTTGTCTAATAAGGACACGTTAGTGTGATAGGAAGAGCACAAAAACCAAGCAGATGTACGATTGAGCTATTAGAACAGATGGTTGAAAGCCTTTAATAGGTGAGCTATGCTTAACGCTTTAAATGCTCCAGTTTCCATAACATGATTTTTTTTTCATAGGGTAAAAATCGCCCTTTTCGATCGTAACCTAAAAACTGTAATCTCTCACGAGTTTTATTTGAAGATAAGCGTAATTATTTTTTTTGTTTGCTGTGAATCATTTGTTTTCAAATAAAAAGTTATCCGCAACATTAAAAAAAAAAATAGACAACCATTTTATATGAATAAGAAAGGGGTCATTTGTATGTTTTACATTTCGTTTGCAGTTATAAGACTAGAAAATACATTCTAAATACATGGCTACTTTCATTTATTTATTTAAATCAGAGTGAATGTGGTGTTTTATGGTGCAAGAGACAATTTTGGCTAAATTGCGCTTTCTAAAGCCGCATTCACACCAAGGCAGTCAGTGTTGAGCGTTGAACGTCTAGCCAACCAGAGACTTCATTTCGGGTGATATGAAGTCTCTGATTGGCTAGACGCTCAATGCTCGACGCTGACTGCCTTGGTGTGAATGCAGATTAAATCAGAGAGTGAATGTTTCATTAACGTCTCACAAAAAACCAACATAAGGATTAATGCCAAAGGACCTCGTAATTTTGAAACCCGGTCAAGTGATGAGGTCGACACTTGACCTGGCACCACCTCTCCTAACTTCTTCACCACACCAACGGGAACTTGTTATAGAACTTCGACAGTTCAGTTCAGAGAAGATAGAAGTGTTGATTGACGGCTTATCTAGAATCCCGTGAGACTCGCCATTTTAACCAAGATACATACCATTGTACGACCATTAGGAGAAATATTTGAAGTAGATTGGACGTTGAGTATTCAACCAAGGTAGGAAGGTTATATTCTGAACGCGAATATATTATTGAGATTGAGATTAGGCGGATATAATATAATTATATTGATAAGTGATCTAATTGCGCGATCTGTGTTAATTAAGACTACGTGTTTTGGTTTATTCTCACTTAATATAAGTTTATGTTCGATATCTAAGTAATCTAAGTTAAATTCTTAATAAAAGTCATATTAATAATTCTAAAATGTCTCATCATTTTGAGAATCCCACGATATGGTCATCGAAGGACGGCCATGTCGCAGTACTGCCATGCCAATTTTATTCCGTTCCTCTTGAATCGTTTTCCGAAGTCCGTTCAGTCTTCTTCGGTGCCGTTTTCCTGAGGCTCTTTCTAACAAACCGAAAGCAGAAAAGTCCTCTGTAGAAGCGTCAGGTGATTTTACAGGTATTTCATCAAATGGAATACACTTTATTCCTGTTTCTTTCTTTGCTAAATAACTGACAGTTGACTTAAACCGCGTGATTAAAGGCTTTGTCCATATGAGACTCAACTTTATAAATGTCCTTTCCATATAAAGCTGGAATTTCTTTTTCAAAAAATGGGTTCCAAAATATTTTGCTGATAGGAAGATAAAATTAATATTGATTTTACTTGAATTTTTTTGTTTTAAAGCCGCCGTTATAACAAAATAATGCAACTATCATGAACACCTTTGGGAACTTTACCGTATACTGACGAAACTATGTCACAAACGGTCATTCCCCTCAGTTGAGCAATACAAAATTGATCTTTTATTCTAGCCACTTCATCGAGTCATTTAATAACCTCATCGATTGTTACCACAAATTTCCATTATTCAGCAACTAGGTGTTTGCCATATAGTTTTCTACAATTTGTTTTTCTTTCAGCAATATGTTTAGGTAAAAACAGATGAACTTTAGGTTTGAACATCTCTGTTTTAACTTTAAACCTTTTTGAATGACTTTACTAACAGTGCCGGAAGACATTCCTACACTACTTGACAATTGCCAAGGAATAAGTGATTTATGCAAAATTTCGTCTCAGTCAGCTGACCAATAAAAGTAAATTGAAGTTCAGAGGGCGTGGTAGACCAGGACTCGTTATCTGTATAAAAGACTACGCGTACAAGTTCATGATTCATTCTTACAACCCTCCTTAATATCTTTTCTAATGCAATAA
>BMAV01013705.1:24415-39261 GCA_019973955.1 Trichonephila inaurata madagascariensis | reverse complement strand
GTTTTTTTTTAAATACATTTTCTTTTGTTACGTTAATATTATTACACACAATATTGCACATAAAAATCATAAATATTTGTTCAATAGTAAAATTTATCTAACAAAAGTTTTAAAACAAAAAAATTAACTTCAGTTCATAATTTTCATTTTTCAGTCTTTTAAAGTCAATGAGTATTTTCACATTACGCTTGGTTAAGTTAAGATGAAGATGATGAAACGTATAAATATGCCTACATTTTGAACATTTTATTATTAGAGTAATAAGTGTAGTATACTTTCATAATATCAGATCATCTTTTTTTGTTTGAGCATTAAATGCTCAACAAAAACACAAAATAAGCAATGGAAAATAAATATTTATTATTTTTTATGAAAAAAAAAAAGTATTTCATTAAAAATAAATTTGTGCTCCCTCCCCATCTAATTTTTCCCCCCAAAAAAAATTCAAGAGAATTAATTTCATACCTGTGTGACTTCATTTCCATAAAAAGGTCCCTCCAAACCAATATACACACTTAGGGGAAGCAGTAGAAGCTGATGAGGTTTCAGGAGATGTTTGAAGGCAGATGCAACACGTTCAAGCATAATTTTACATCCTTTTCCTTCCTTAAGGTCATTTTTCAAAGGGTCCAGAAAAACGACCATAATAACAGCAGACAACAAGGCCATGCCCAAGTAAATGCCAACCAATAGGTGTCTTTCGTAATCGGATGGAGGATTTAAATTTTGATTTGTATCATTTGCGGTTGGAATGAATTCAGCTCCACATTCGGTTGTATCGGTAACATTTTCTGGGGGTGGGTTGAGGATATAATATGATAGCAAATTTCCCGATACCTGAGTACTTTCGGAAAAAACCGAAAAAAGCCCAAAAAAGAGAGCCATAATAAATTCCAAGTTTCCGCGGATAGTCGACTGAAATCGAGTCGCCATTTCATCGATGTAGTAGGTCTGTGCAGCAACAAAGGGTCCATTGGCCAGTCCAAAAAGAACGGCTGCGGTCATCATTAAGTCCCATCGCAGAAACATATTTGATGCTATACTGAAGGCACACACGAGTGTACCCCAAACTAGAATATTCTTACAGCCAAATTTGTCGATCAACACTTTGGGCAGGAATAAGGAAGATATCATGGAAAAAATATAAATGACTGCCTGAGAATAATCTCCCAAGCCACCAGCGGCATTCATCGTGCTTTGGAGATTTGACAATGCCCAAAATCCGGTATAGCACAAGAAATAGCACACTGCAAACACAATTAGATTCCCCAGGGAGTTTCTTCGAATTCTTTTTGCCTTACTCTTGTCACCTAAACCTAAATCATCTTCATCTTCATTGATGCATGGATTCTGTCTTAAATCCTCTGCCACTTCTGACAACATATGCTCTCGCACCGGTTTATCCATTGCGATTCTTGAATTAGTTAAACTGACGTAAAAAAATGAAGGCTTTTTTTCTTAATTGTAACTAATCATTATGCTTGACACAACTTTTCACATCCAAAACTTTTTTTGACATACTCTTATCAAAATCGAAACACATCATCTGACAAAAAAAAAGTAAAAAGAGAAGAATAGATGCAATTCCACACTAGTTAACAAATCGTACGTTATTGTTCGAAGGGGTAAAATGATACACAGCTATCGTCGTCATCAAAATGTAAACCGAAAAAATGTCCTTCAAACTGTGATAATTTTTCAGAATAACCAATGGAGAAAAATAAAGGATTCTTTCTGAGCTTTTGCGCATTTTAATCTCATGTTATCAACACTTGTAAACAATCGCATTAACATTACAATTCTTTTCACCCTTGAACAGCAAAAAGAAGTTTTCCTGATAAGTTAAAAATAGATAAAATATCAGATGCATTTATTAAAAAATTATAAAATTTTGACACAGAATAAAGATAAATTCAAAATAAAGCGACAACGTTGTTTTCGTATATTTAATATTTTCGCTACCATTGTGAGAAAAAGGTCGTTATATATAAGGCACACCAAGTCAAAAAGATTTTTTTTAATTAAATTCTTATTTATTTAAAACAAACACGGATTCTTCAACTTAAAAAAAAAATTATTTCGAAGAATATTAAAATGCCACCTCAAGCGAACTACGCCAAAATCATTTACGACCGGCACACAAAAAGGGGTTGCATTAACTTTTACTGAGCCTATACTAGAGAGCGAAACAGACAATAAACTCAAGATGAAATTGTCCTATTCGAAGACAGATGCATTAGTATTTCTCCTTTTTTCCAAATCTTGATTTAAAATACACTACACATGCACAGATTTCACAGATGTCAAAAGAACTATTTTAATTGAAGGTACCACGTCGGCAGATTTTCATAAGAACTGAGAAGAAACAAAGGCAAAATTGAAAGAGCGGTACTTCGATTGAACTCGTTTTAGATTAAAAAAACCGAAATCACCTTTGGCGTTAAATTTTAAACCTAATGGTTTGGCGCTCGCCAAATCGCAAAAAAAAATTATTTGCTTTCAGGCTGTCTTCGACTAATGTTAAAGAATAGGACTCAAATTTGGAATATTATTTCAGATATAAAAGTACCTAAACATTAATATTTTCTTCTGGCTTAGCTATCCTGTAGATAATCACTTATTTTATTATACTACTCATTTTTATCCGTGTTGTGACACATTTTTTTTTCTTTTAAAAATGTGTTTCGCATTTTTTCTCCTATACCGAAATGCTAAATGAGCTATCCCTTTACATGTTAAAAGGAAAAACTAATTATTTATGAAATATTTTGAAATTTTAAAAACACAAGATTATAAAGAAATGCATGAGTTACAATGGCACAAATTTTTATAAAAATTGAGGCATTTTTTCTGTCCGTAAATTCATTCTCGTACATATGGCGAAAACAACCTTCAGGGCAGGTTCTTTTTATTACTAGACGTGTAATCTAGGCGAATTTATGACCTGAATAAAGCTATAGAGAACAAAGAATAAAATTAACAAAGGAATGAACAAGTAATATTATTTATTTTTAAAAATTCGTTTTCATTTTTTTTTCAATGCCCGTTCTATTTTATTTTTTGACAAATATGCCAATAATCACACACCCAGATTTTAAAAATTAAGGCCCGATTCTAACACAACTAAGAATTTGTACAACGCATTACTTTCATATTTATGATAAAGGAATTGTTTACAAAGTGCAAAATTTCCATTTTTGAACCACTTCAAAGTCAAACCTATAAACATATTGCTTTATTTTCTTATATTCCCTCACAGGGTATTTACCTAATAATTTAAGGGAAGGAGAGAAATGCTTAAAAAAATCAGTGTAATAGAAATAAAAAAAAATATCATTAGTATATTAAGATTAAATAAGTCAAAAAAAACTTTCTGCTTAGAATTTCCTCAAAAGGTATACCATGGTCACAATACCTCGATCTAACTACTTTGTATGTACAAATTTTTAATTTTACAAAACTCAAGATTTGAAATCATAATAATTTTAAGTAATTTATAATTTCCCTGTCTACAAATGAACGCACTATAAGTAAAATCTTTATTTATAATACCATTTTCCATGTCATCAGAAAATTATTAATTTTTAAATGTATTGTATTTAGAAAATCGCGATTTCACAAAATGAGCAAAGTTTTAAGGAAAAACAAATTAAACTGAGTATTGTTACATGAACTTTGTTACAATACTGATTCCATATGCTTTATCTATTTATGTGTGATAAAGAAGATTTTAGTTAGATATTTACTACTAATTGAAATCATCATCAACTGTTCAGTTTTCATTAAATAGCTTTTTCCATTAAAGTGAAAATACATATTCAAGTCAATATATTTCTTTCAAATACAGTAATGAATTCATTAAAAAATTTTCTTTTCTGTATAGTATTCTAATTTTGGGGACTTATAATTTCTATAAAAACAGTTATAATGTAACCCCTCAATCTAATTCTTAAAATCATATTTCAGTTTTTTTTAAGTAATAACTTCCTTTGGCGCGTTTTGCTGGAGAATGAACAAGAATGATGCGTTTTAAAAAGAAAAGCATTATTACGCTCGGCTTTGTAACGCTCGTAACAATGGATCAGAATTTTCCGTTAACAATGTAAAGTCCTAAAGGACTTAACATTGCGTGTTTTACGGAAAATTCCGATCCAAAATTCTTCCATGACCTAAGAAAATCTACATCTTTCAGAGATCTACAAAATGAATTTAAAAGGTTACCACACAAAACAACCTTAAAACAATTACAGATATCTTCACAAACTTCATTTCCACAAAAAAAGGGAATATCAATATATTCTTTGAATTGTCAAAGTTAACGTGCACATGCTTTGGATCTCGATGACAGTGTTATGCAACATGTAACTATATTACTTTTAACATAAACTAAGATAAAAAATGAAGTAAATATAGATGTTTCAAATTTTCATTGTATTGCTAAATTCCAAAGACACAATCACAGAGCTGATGGAGTTGCTATATATAAAAATAGAGAGATACGACAACTTATGTCACTTCAGAAATGGATGTAGCATCAAATACTACTGAATCATTTGGGTTTAATGAATCATGTATCGGAGAAATTTGAGCAGCGAATTGTAGAACAGAAAATGGACAAATAATTCTAATGGTTACTATTCATATTTCACCAAATCAAAGTGTAGAGAAAATTATCAAATTCATTCACAAAAATTTAGTTGCCTACACTGAAGCCGGATCCACTCTTCTGAACAAATTGCCTATTATTTTAAGTGAGGATTTTAATGTAGATTATTCAAAAGACAAATCAAAGCCTTTAACAGATTTTTTAGAATCAAAATTCAATTTAATTATGTCAAATGATCCAAATGAAAGCACGACAAAGTACGGAACAACGAAAGCACGACAAAGTACGGAACAACGCTTGGCGGAGTTGTTTTTTTTTTTTTAGATATTTAAATAATTTTGAATCTAAAGTACTTATAACCTATTGTTTCCTTCGTAGAATACAATTAATTCACAAATATGAATGTATATTTCACAAAAAGTATTACTTTATGGCACAAACATATGAATAAATAATTTTATATGACAATACTAATATCCCCTTGTTTTTTATTCACCTAACTAATCTCTGAAATAACATTGCAAAATTTGAAGTTATCACTTCTATCGCGTGGTCATAAGCACACACGCTCTTTTTTTCTATTAATTGCAAAGATATTACATTAACAACTGTTATTAATTGGAAAAGCAAAGCAAAAATATTTAAAGTAATTAATTTTATTAATTTTTAAAAAAATATGAGAAAGGAAGATGTTTTATAAAGTTTATTACTATTTTTCTTTTCGTTAACTTTCATTTTTGCATTAGAATAAATACACTTACATTGAAGAATAGAACACATATAAAATAGTAAGACAATATAAGTTGTGAATATTTATAACCATTATTCTAATTTAAAATTTAAGTTTCCATTTTGGATATTTAGTTCAAATTAATAGGGAGCTATTAATTTACAAATGCACGATTCTGAAATGATTAAACTACCGTAAAATCCGGCGTATAAAGAGCACTTTCAACACCAAAAATAAGATCGAAATTTACGGGTGCGCGTTATACGCCGGTATAAAAATGATAACCTTGAAAATTAAAAAAGAGTTGAACATATAAAAATTAGATTTTTACATGTTTCGAAATATTGTTTATTTAAAAGAAATGACCTTCTAAATGAACTTTAAAGTTGTAGTGCTAAAAGTATACAAATTTTGCAAAAGCTTAGAAAAATACTTCGAATAAATCTCTGCAAAACATAACAGCATTGCATATGTACATTTCAGGTTTCTTCGTTAAAAAGGGGGTGCGCGTTTTACGGCGAATATACCTAAAAATTTAAAAAATTCAGCTTGAAAGTATGGGTGAGCGTTATATACAGGTGCGTATTATACGCCGTATTTTACGGTACATTAAATGAAAACTAACAAGTTCAAAAAATATTATTTTGCACTATTTAATCATCAGTTAAATAAAGCTTGATAAATGAAACAAAAAGATAATTTAAATTATATATAAAACCAAGAACAAGTTTTGACAGCATATTTAAGAGGAAAATAATGCTAACTTTCAAAATTCCTATAATACTCTTCCATACTATCTCAGAAAACAAAAGATATGCATGAATAGACTGCAAAAAAAAAATTAATTAATTTTTTAAAAATGTTCTTAAAGAGGAAAGTATTTCAAGTAACGAAACACTTAAATACTGTACATTTAGAATTTAATTAAATTTTCAATAACAAGACATAATATAAAATGCATTTATTTAGTTTACTACAACTTATTTTTTTTTCTCAAGCAACATATCTTACCTGTGTAAATTCATTTGAATACAGCGCGCTCTCCATCCCTATGAATGTAGTTAAAGGTATCAGTAAAATCTGCTGTAAATTTATAAAATGTTTTAACCAGACAACAAACCGATCGCCAATTCCTCTGCAGCCTTCTCTTTTGACATCATTCTTCAAGGGATCCAAAAACAATCCAAATAGGAAAAGTGCTAACAGGCCCATTAACACGAAGACTCCAATCAGTAGAATTCTTTTCTCCGTTGTGGGTGGCGTTAAGTTCGAATTCAATAAATTCGAATTAATTTCGAATATGATACCACATTTCTTCAAGGAAGCGTCCAGTTTCTTCATAACATTCTTATCCGGTTTGAGAACGAGAAAAGAGATAACGTTGCCCCACACCTGAGTATTCTCCATGAAAAACGTGTAGACACCAAAAAAGCAAGCCATGACAAATTCTACTTTTTCTGTGACGGTCTTTTGGAAACGTAAAGCAATTTCGTCAATGTAAATTGTCAATGCAGCACTGAAAGGCCCGTTTGCTAATCCATATAGAGCCGAAGAGAACAATAAGGTTTCCCAGTGTAGGTATACATTACAGGCAATGTAAGGTAAGCACAGGAAAGTACAAGTGATGAGTACTTTTTTACAACCGAATCTTTCGATGATCAGTTTAGGAAGGAACAAAGAAGACGCCATTGAAAACCCATAGATTACAGCTTGCGAATAGGGTCCCATGTTTGAATACGAGTTCATGGTGCTTTGAAGGTTTGTCAAGGCCCAGAATCCAGTGTAGAAAAGACAGTAACAAAAACTCAAGACGAACAGATTTTTTAAGATTCTTCCACGACTCATTTGTTCTAAATTTCTTGGTGAGTTGAGTAAACATGTTGATTCCTTGATAGAATTAGGAATTTTCGTGCTATGTTCCACAACAACTGCATAAGGCACTTTTTCCTTATTCACTGCAGATGTCATTCCGATAGATTCTGCGAGTGAAAATCACCATCCACAAATTGATCGTTTGTTGAAGCTAGAACTATCAATATGGTACAGGAAGTTTAATGCTTCAAAAGACGTAAACAAAAACTTACTATTTTTTCACTTTTTCAAATTTAAATTCAACGCCATGAAAACTATAGTTGATTCCTTTCTTTTTTCCCCTTTAAAATGAAATCAATTATGAAAGCATTCAAAAATAATAGATTATCGAAGAAAATTAAAGCATAGAAATTTGACAGCTGTTTTAAGAATTTTCAGACATTTTATCTAACGAGACGCATTAAACAACCCTAACAGCTCTTTGATATTTCGACGCTAGTGTTTCTGTGACAACCACTTAAAAATATTTATTGCATTTGTTATTACTAATCGAAGGTGATAAATCTATTTCTAGGTACTTTTTAATATTGTTTTGTTTTTAAATAAGTTCAGAGTATTTATACAGACAAAGATAATGTCGATAAGTAGGTATCAAAGAACGAAATAATTAGAGACAAGATAAAAATAAAAAATAAACTGATTGAAAATATTTTAACTGGTATCAAATTTTTCTTCCTAAATGTACCTTGTAAATATATTTTAAAATATATTTTTTAAATATAATTAATTAATAGCTCTCAATAATATCATTAAAAATTTATTGAAAAATGAAACATAAATTATAGTTTTAAAAAAAAAATAAAAAACACGCTTTTATGGTTAATCAAACTAAAAAGGAAAAAAAATAATTCATAATAAAAGAATAAAATTATTAACGAAAAAATCAATGTCATTGGGGTAAAAGCGTGAAGTGCTCGATATACAATTGCTATAATTTCTTTCTAGTTCTATTCCAAAATGCTGTGAGTTAGTGTAAAAATATAATATAAAGCACCCAATGCTTTTACCACAATGACATTAATTTTCTCGTTAATCATTTTATTCTTATATTAAGAATTACTTTTTACATTTTAGTTCGATTGACCATAAAAGCGTCATTTTTAGTTTTTTTATAAACTATAATTTATTTTCATTTTTTTAGTTCGATCTACAATAAAAGCGTGTTTTTTTAGTTTTTTAAACTATCTTGTATTAATTGATGAATTAATCTTAAGCGGGCCGTGTTTTTTTTTTTTTTTTGTTTTTTTTAGAATCTGGAATACCCATTGGCATCCTATCAATGCTTCGATATGGCCTGGTTTGCAAAATATAGGATCAGTTAACTGAAGAAAATCTGGAAGACCTAGGTTTGAAATATTTCATGTGGAAAACGGTTTAAAGTCAAAGATATTTTTCACTAAAAAAAGTTCAATATTCTCTCTGGAAACTTGCATCAACATTAGACATAAAAGTACACGTTTTGAATCGAAGAATTTGTGAGAAATTATATTTTTAATCCGGTGACCTCTGAATCAATTCTCAGCTGTTTTGGTAAAATGAAGCAATGAACGATGTTTCTTTACACAGATCCGACAGGAGAATTTAGAAAAACAGACTGTGTATGTCTGAGTTTAACCACGAGCGTGTTCGCTTTTAGGGTTGTAACTTAGTCACCAAATCTGTGGAAATCGTTAAGCCTGATCAGAACAATGGAACACAATTAAGAAATTACTGTATTGTCATCGGTCCTTGACAAGTGTGCAAATTTTCGAATTAATCTGACCTTTTAAAATGGGTAAAATTCGAGTTCAAAGATTCCGTTACATACAAGTGAAGCTAATAAAGGCGTGTTAATAATAATAATAATAAAGTCTAAAACAATTGTAAAAATAGCTTTTGCATAAATTATTAGAAATAACATCCTAAATGATTTTTTTTTTTATGAGTTTCAGAACAAAATTGTTTGAACCAAAATATTTTACCACTTCTATCCCCCCCCCCCTTCCTCCCTGCCCCGCGGTATAAATAATTATCTATACATTTTACATACTGCATGTCTGAGAATTCTTTTACTATTTTACAGCTAACTTTCATTATCATAAAATTTGTAGGAAATTAGCAAATTACGAGCAAAATACGAAAGAAAAAAACACAAATTTTGCTATAACTGAATCGATTTTAACCCCCCCCCCTTCCTACCATGAGCATTTCTATAATTCACGTAAACAAAATTAATGTGTATAAACATTTCTATTTAACAATCTAGGCAAAAGTTTTGTATCAAAACAATTCATGTTCGAATATCAGTAAGACAATAGAAAAGAACAAAACAATATATTTGAAGAATTTAAATGAAATTTTTCTTTGATTTCTGTTCGAATTCGATTATATTCAAACAGTACTTCTTTATACGAATTTGTATATTTATTGTTATTCTACAATTTAACCTCACAAAGAAATATCGAATTAAGAATCGTGTATTTATGAACCAAAAACGAACTTAATCTTAAAAGAGAAGAAATGTCATCAGATACGAAAGAGAGAAAATGATTTCCGCCCCTTGGAAATGATATCGAAACTTCGAAGATTATCGGGAATAAAACACCGCAAGCATTTTAAAAAAATACGGTTGTTTATCACTGAAACATGCATTTGCAATGACTTAAATGACAGACATAGGTAAAGCAATATCAAATCAATTATATATTAATCAATCAAAATTCTCTCTTTTAAGAAGACACGGTACGATTCAATTGACAAAAATCGGTCAAAAAATCAAATCTAATTTTTTTAGCCTAAATTATTCTTTATATACTTGTCTATAACCTCACAAAATTTGAAAGTTCTAGACTTAAAAAAAAATGCAGAAATATGATAGCTTTTACGTTCGTTTTTATTCACATTCCTACGGTACACAAATCAAAACTTTAAACTTACTTATCTCAGAAAGATAAAATAACTAGTTTGTCTTCATTTAAAATGCTAAGGCTTTTTTTTTATTGTGCCTAATGCTTTGAATTTTTTTTTACCTATTGCTAATAGTACATGTAACAAAAGTTGGAATTCAAAGCAAAACTTATTTTTTAAAAAATAATTGAACTTAGAATTTATACATTTTTTTAGGAATATTTTCAATAAGCATTCATAAAAAGAAGTATTGTACAAATACCAATCAGGTTATCGCAAAACCCACACCAAATTTTGTTATGCATAGTTTGACGTACTTGTAAATTACATTTGATACGTGTACGTAATTTTTTGTAGGAGTAATAGCATTTTAAAATCACTTCACAATTTTTTTTTTCCTTAAAAATTAAATGGCTAGCTTTTTATGAAATTTTAAGCACAAATTCTGTTTTACATAGTATACACACACATAAAAGGCAACCAAAAAAATTTTGAAAATCATTAAATTAAAAATTTTGCGTAAATCATATCATGTTCCCTTAATGTTTCAAATACCAGATGGGTATACATTTCTTTTTCTTACAAAAAATAGTGTTTTATTGTAGTTTATCATACATAGAAAGACAGATCCCAAATAAGTTCATTAATTACAAAATTCAATTGTTAACAGATTTTTTTTCCCTTTGAAAATAAATAAATAAAATGCTTAGTTTTCCTCACAGAGCAAGTTTTTTTTCCTTCCTAACAGTAGCTAAAGAACTTACTTATTAATTAAAACTTTTATAGAAAAGTTTATATATATATATATAAGAACTTTTCATTCGAGATATATTTATTCAAATACCAATAAAATAATGAAATACTTAATTTAGTCATATATTCCTTTAATAAATTATAGCTATCTACGCACTAAAAATTTAGTTGAATGAACAAGCAGTAAAATGAAAAACAGTAAAGCAAAATCTTTTATAACAATACAAATAATTTTAAATCGAAACTTTCTTCAACAACTTAGACATCTCTAAAAGATGGCCAACAGATTAAAATTTTAGTTTCCATTTAAGTTTTTCTACTACTATCTATTTTAAGTAATAATAATATGAGCGCCAGCAGCAGTAAAACTGTTGCCAAATAGAAAATATAGTGTGTGAAAATAACAGAAAAAGTACAGTAGTAGTATTTTATGTTGCATGATTTAGGCAAGAAAAAAAATCATTAAAAAAAACAAAACCCAAAAGCAAAATATAAATCGCACTATAAAAATCTGGAAAAATATTAATTAGCAACTAAACAATAATTTGGTAAAAGATAATTGCTAAGAAAAAAAAATTAAAATTTTCTAATCTTTAAAATAAAATTGACGCTAACATTTGACTAAATTCATTTTCTAAAACTGAAATAGTTTCAATCAATTGAGAGAAAACGATCTTACCTCTGTAAATTCATTTGAATATAAAGCACTTTCAATTCCAATTGCTACGGTGAGAGGTATCAGCATAATTTGATGGAACGTTTTATAGTGTTTTAAAGAGACGACAAATCGGCCAGCAACAGCTTCACATCCCTCTCTTTTAACATCATTGCCCAATTCGTCTAGAAATATTATGTATAAAATAGTAGCCAAAACGCCCATTCCTACAAATATTCCTATTAGAAGGAACCTTTCTTCTTCTGTAGGTGGAATGAGATTCGAATTTGTTATATTTACTTCAGGTTCGAAATCAGCACCACACTTTTCAGGAAGAGTAAGATTCATCATTCCCGGGATCTTGGTCTCTGGCTTGAGCACGAAGGAAGATATAGCATTTCCCCAAATCTGAGTATTCTCCATGAAGAATGCAAACACTCCAAAGAAGCAGGCCATGACGAATTCAACATTTGCAGTGACTTTACTTTCGAAACGAAGGGCGATTTCGTCTATGTACATTGTAAACGCTGCACTAAATGGTCCGTTCGACAAGCCGAACAGGGCAGCAGTTACTATCAAGCTGTCCCAACGCAGATGTATGTTGGCGGCGATATACGGTAGGCTAAGAACAGTGGTAAAGATCAAGATCTTCTTGCAGCCAAATCTGTTGATGGTTAATTCGGGCAAAAATAATGACGAAATCATTGAAAATCCATAAATGATTGCCTGCGAATCTGGTCCCATGCCTTTAGCAGCGTTCATAGTGCTTTCCAGATTTGTCAAAGCCCAAAAACCGGTTAAAAGCAAGCAATACGCAAAGCACAAGACAAACAGGTTTTTTAATATTTTGCGCTGGCTCCAGGAATCTAATTCTTTGGATTGGTCTAACAATGAAGAAGAATCATTGTTAACGGAATGAACGTGAATTAAATGCTCATCGGCAACCACATTGGGTAGTTGCCGACCAGCTTCCGTTGTATCCATCGAATCCATCAAGAATAAATTTACAAATCAGTCCTAATTTTGGACTTCACGCAGTGAAAAACATTCTGCCATTGAACAAAAAGCAATTTTCAAAACCCCTTCACATTCACTGCGCGCTTTGCACAGATTATGTTAGTCAGAGAACTGTGATCGTTTCTTCTTCCACTACCATGAATGAGTCAGTTCATTCTCTTTCCTCCGTTAGAAAACGATAAAGAAAGAAGAAAAATCCTTTTCACGCAGCGAAATAGAACACCTGATCAAGGCCTGCAGAACTTGAGTAATAGTGCAGAGAGAACAAAATTAACGTTGAAAAAGTCTACTTTACGGGAAATGAAAGCTACTGTGAACTTGTGTGATAAAAGTTTGGGAAAATTTTGTACTTCTGCTTATATTCATTTACATAAGAGATAATTTCCTTTGCTAACATTTTGTGTTGTTGGAATGTTCCAAAGTACTCTTGGGATACATGAGACTGCAATACAGCGCCAATTGAAATAATTAGACGAAAGATAAAGAAAAATGATAAGGGCGACAATGAACGTACGATAAAAAAAATACGCATTTTCATTCGAAAGCTTATTCTGTAACTTGTCTTGTCAGGGTTTTGTTTTAGCAGATAGCAAAAATAGATAAGAATATTTTAAAAAAAATGAAGCTGGTAACTATTACTATTTTTTTTTTTTGTTGTTGTTATTTCAGTTTTCTTAGATTAGTCCATGACTTTCATTACAGTTTTGCAGTATGATGACATCTGATTTAAATAACATGAAGAATCTTCACATGCCAGAGAACATCCATATTTTTCTATTTCACTTGAGTTTGAAAAATTCAAAATTTAAGGAAAAAATTGTTACGTTAACTAAAATATTGTGGCAATAATTATAAAATCCGATAAATAAATCTTTATGGATTGTTTGCTTTAGGTATACAAACATATATATATATATATTCTTTTTAAGTGTTAAAGCTGTTTTTGCCATATGTACGAGAACGTGAACTTAACGCAGAGCACATTTTCGGACAGAAAAAAACGACTGCATTTTTATAAAAATTTGTGACACTGTAATTTATGTATTTGTTTATAATATAGTGTTTTTAAAATTTCAAAATATTTCATAAAAATAATTAGTTTTTCCTTTTAACATGTAAAGGGATAGCTCATTTAGCACTTCGGTATAGGAGAAAAAATGCGAAACACATTTTATAAAAGAAAATATGTGTCAACTCGGATAAAAATGAGTAGTATGATAAAATAAGAGATTCCCTACAGGATAGTAAAGCCAGAATATAATATCAATGATTGAGTACTTTTATATCTGAATAAATATCCCGATTTGAGTCCTATTTTTTTACATTAGCCGAAGACAGCCTTAATTCAAAACATGTGCAGATGTTTACACTTTTCTTTCCGAACTTCTCATCCCTAAAAGGGGCTTTAATGGACAGTTACTCCACCCACAGGAAGTGCGAGGTCATTGACCATAGGGGACAGAGGGAATGTGAGCGGCTAGAAGGGGAGAACGACTTGTGGCGTTATGTTAGCCTCGAGCTTTTTGAGTGTAACCGCATTGTGATGTGAGAGAAATAAAAAAGAATGCACTGAGAAGTTGTTCTGATTTGGGTTTTGTGATTCTACTCTACTGTACAATAACCGCTTGGGACCACAATAAGAGTAGACATTAAGATTCAAATCAAAAATTTTAAAAATGAAAATCTACATGCAGCACTGAGTATTTAAAGCATATTAAAGTGTTCATTTACTTAAAAACCCATTTTAATCTTTATCGAAAATCTCTCACAATAATCCAAATGAATTAATTTTACAAGTACACATAAATCACACATACGCTCATATATTTTATCCCAGATTTTTTTTCTCTTGTTTAAATAAAAAAGAAGAAAAAAATTGGCAATGTCAAAATAATGATTAAAAAATACGCTCAGATATGTATACGTATATTTAAAAACAAATATTTCAGAAATGATATCCATTCTTCACTGCAAACTTTTTAAAACTTATATTTTTAGATTGTAGGAAATAATAATAATAAAAAGGTAAAAAAATGGTTTTTCAATAATTAGATAGCTTTGTCTCTTTCAAGCATCTAATGATGTTGAGGCAAAACTTACCAAACATGAAGCAATTGAATAGTAAGGTTTTATGCAACATACGTATGTTCAAAGAAACAATTATTTTTTTTCTCTAAAAATAATGATCATCATCGTGCTAGAACTTTCTACAATTCTAGGCAAAAAATTACAACGTGCGTTGCCAAGAAACCTCGAAAAGGGAAAAAAAAAGTCGTTAAATGTCGTGTAGATGTATGCTAGTCAGTGGCGCACATAGGAATTTTTCA
>BMAV01013705.1:0-24315 GCA_019973955.1 Trichonephila inaurata madagascariensis | reverse complement strand
CACCATTCTTGTATCATGCTATTTTTGATTTTGTCGATTTTCAGGAATAAAACATAGTAAAAAACTAATTATTGAATAAATAATTAGCATTAATTAATAAAATTAATCATTAATAACAAATATTTAATTAAATTTTAAGTATTATATACTTAGAATTATAACCAATCGGAAAAAAAAATCAAGAGCTTTGGGGGGGTCCGGATCCCCAGGACCCCCCCCCCCTTGTGTGCGCCACTGATGCTAGCATATGTTATTTGTGATACCTGGTTAATACTGTTCAAACGAAAAAAAAAAAAAACAAGAAAATCATTTTTATTTGATAGTATGAATAATAACTAAAATAAGTTGATAATATTTATAATAGATAAAAAATTCCTTGGCTTGAAAAATAAAAATATGGACATCGTTATTGAAATTTAACTTTTTTCAGTTCTTTAAAATAAAATTTGCAATTTTTTATCTTCATTCATTTTCCCCTACTCTTTTCTGAAGACCCGCCGAGTAGAGGGTCTGATGGAACAAACAATATTTCGTGATACAACGTCTTTTCATTGGTGTGGTGTGGGAATTCGGAGAGGGAGGTGCCAGCTTAGGTGTCGTCCTCGTCATATGACCTTAGTTCTAAATTACGAAGTCCGTCGCCAATATCCCTGAAAACATTCGCTCACTCTCTACCTAAGCTCGTGACTTTAGAGCACTTATGACCCTAAATCATTTTTAACTATGCAATAAATATACAAAATATCTCTTAACTGAATTTTTTTTTTAAAAATTCAGAACGTCATTTAGAAATAATCAAGTAAAATAATACGCACAATATGTGAAAAAATTTACCTAAGTGAAAGCTTTGAATAGATTGGCATATATTATAAAACCAATGCTTTTGACCAGAGGAAAAAGTTAAGAATTAAAAATTAATTCTACACTTCATATTTTTATTATTATTTTTTTTTAAATTCTGTGTGAATTATTATCCTGTAATTGACAGCTTTAGAGAATATTTCTTTTCTTTCTTTCTCCTCTCCCCCCCCCCCCCCTTTTCTTTTTCTTTTTTTTCACATGTACTTTTCAAACAAATTTAAATCTAGCGTATAACCCGCACCCATACTTTCAATGCATTTAAAAACATTTTTGAGTATATTCGTCGTATAACTCGCACCCCTTATTTTACAAAGGAATTTGCAATGTATATATGTAATGCTAACTATTATGTTTTGAATAATTTATTCGAGGGATTTACCCAAGGATTTTGGAAAAAATAGCGTAATTCTAGAACTCTACAACTCTTTAAGTTTATTAAAAATGTCATTTCTTTTAAATAAATAGCATTCTGATCTATGTAAAAATCTATTTTTTTTTATGCTTTTTATTTTTAAAAGTATAACTTTCATACTCAGCGTATAACGCACACCCATAAAATTCGATCTTTTTTTGTGTGTGTTAAAAGTGTGCGTTGTACGCCGGATTGTATGGCAAGTATCAGAAGCTTCACATTGAAACTTATCATTTATTTTTGCTTTGAATTATATCTTGTGAAAATCTGCTACGTTTAATAGCTTAGAATGTATTTAGAAATATGATTTTCATACTTTAAATAAAATATTCATGAATACTATTTAAATTTTCCACGACTTCCTAAGCAAAAAAACCATATCGCGAAGTAAAGATGGAAAATAAGAAATTGTTATCAGTAGATTCACAAATGGTTATGTATCGTATTATCACACCGATATCAAAATTATTTCACAGGTCTTTGAAATCTAGAGATAGTAATTTTTATTTTGGCGATATAGGTAGAAATATGCTTAATTTCAATGAGCGAAATTGTGATCGATAAATTTTTTTTTTCTCAAATCGAAACGTTTATAAATCACAGTATTGCATTTTATTTGTAACAATATAATTCAGAAATGCTCTAGTTTCAGAAATGAAAAACAATGCATGCCTGCCATTTCCTACTCAAATAGCATATAAGAACTCGATAATAGGAAATTATGACACACCCATTTTTTGATTTCATCTGAATTGGAAAAAGTAGAAGAAAAAAAAACATGCTGTCGGATTTAAATAACTCATTTACAGTGCCTTAACGTATTACTACTGCTTAGTTGTCGCTAAAGCCAGTGGCAGCATTTTTTTTTTTTTTTTTTTACATTTTTTTTTAGGAATATTCGAGAGAAATCATATGTAATCAAAACAATAAAATAAATATAATATATATAAATATATATATATATGTAGGATATCCCATTTGTAAAAAGTTAGATCATATCATTTACCGAGGTCGGCAATTCTAATCAAAACAGTGTTCCACATCAACGCCATCTAGCGTCCTTTTTAAAAACGCCGACATGAACCTTTTTCGCCAGAGGCCCACTAACATTCGTCGAGAGAAGTCGTGTTTCGCGCGTCAGCGCACTTTCGTCCGCGCCAGGCGGTAAATCTTAATAGTACCATAACGAGTTCTATCATTCGTCCGCGCCAGGCGGTAAGTCTTAATAGCACCATAATGAATTCTATTTAATCTCAATTGCCTCCCTTAAAGTAATGTAATCTAACTTTCCTATTCTTCCGAAATATGCTTATCTAACTTTCCTATTTTGAAATATTTCCCATGTAAATACTCCCCTATAATTCTTAATAAATTATTTAGTTTTCAACTAGTTTCTTTCTTGAACTATGTTGTCTATTTTATTTCAAAAATAACTAATACACCCTATAAACCCCTAGACACCACGCCATAAAAACCCCGCCATCTGAAGAATCCAATCTTTTTGGAAGATTTCGGTTGGATTCCCACACACATATATATATATTGTAACTTATTTTCTTGCTGTTGATGTTTAATTTGCATTGCTAATTAAATAATATGAATAATATTGGCTCATGCTGAATTATAATTTGAATAATATGTAGAATTTACGCTTCTACACCAACAGTCATAGAAAACATTGTAGTTCTAAGGAAATGAAATTCGTGCGTGGTGTAGTTAATAAATCAGCATAATCTTTTTTACTAATTGTTTTAAATAGTAAATATACTATTTCATCATAATTAAATCATTTTTTGCTGAATGACGAAAAAATATAGCGATCTCTGTGAGAAAGTTAGAAGCCTTATCAACGCCAGAAATCCCATTCAACATACAGAGTCTTTTCTGAAAATATAGTTTCTTAGCAGCATTTCCTAATTCATGGCGTGTTAATTCGATCATTAAAATTTTGATTATAGTCGACTCAGCTCTAAAAAGAGCTATAAGTGCGACTTTTTCAAATGTTCAAAGAAATCGTACGTGTTATAAATAAAAAAAAAATCCAATTGTAAAAAGCATACACAAGTATTCTTAAGTAACTTCTATTGATGATTTTTAACCATGGAGATAAACACGTTAAATCGGGGAATCGGTTAATGTCTCAACCTAGATGTATTTTAGAGCCAACATCTTTGTGCTTCTAAAAATGACTAATCTCAACATCAACATGTCAACATAACCTCAACATCAACATTCCAAAACAAGGAAAAAAGTTTTCTTATTTTATAAAAAAAAATTGAATTAATTAAAATCGCTTTTTTTATGGTCTCGAAAAATGGGAGGAGAGCCCTTTTATTCTCAGAGGTCACTTTTGCTTACAACTTTCAGAATTAGAGACCTAACTAATTTATCGATAAGTTATAATATGTCCAAATTTAAAAATCTTAACACAGAAAGATTGAAACGCGTAAAGATTACTTTATTAGAAAAAGATATATTCTTTTTTTACCAGATTAATTAAGAAAAATTCTGTAATTTTCGAAATAGTATTGTTATCACATGCAGTGATAAAAATAATTCATTTTCTATTATTGCAGGCGATTGTTAGAGACAAAAAATATATTACATTTTGTCTTTTTTTTTTTTCTTTAGAAAAACCAGTTCTGGAATTCCACATTCAATATAGATGTTGATGCTACCACCAGAGAAAAATAAATCAGAAATCTAGAAAATGCATACAAAACAATAAACAAAACACCAATAACAACCACAATAATGAACAAAGCACCAAGTATGCCTGGCATAGGAGATGTCTATGAAAATCAGACACAACATAAAAATGATATCAGTACCTTTATAAAATTTGATAAGTATAAGATATAATTTGTCGATGAATTAAAAAAAAGAAACAAATGTTGAAAGAAAACGAAAAGATTCCTTTTGTACACCAGAAATTTGCTTAGAATCCAATATGATCCAATAGGTCACGCCCTGATATTAATAAAGGGATCCAAATCTAATAAGTTTACAAGTTACATTCATAAAGCTCTACAAAATTAATCGCACTAGGTTCAACGGGCTATTTATGCTGGATCATAGGATTCTACATTCCTAAAAATAAATATGCATTCATTTCTTGAATACGGCTTTTTTATAGTTCAGTATGGTGCGCAAAGCTACGGCTAACGACAGGCGTACATCTAGCCCTTTGCCGCGATGAATTTTGTGGGCCTCAATCTGACACCGTCAGCCAGGTTGCATTAACAACAACAGAATTCACACATTGCAATTTGCAATGATTTCATGCAATAATACGAAAGTGTTTTGTCACTTTGATTCTTTCGTTTATTATATTAACGAAATCCCAATTAAAAACAATGCAGGTTTATTTTTCTTATATTTTATCATGCTCAGAGAAAAAGTATTCCGCTGAAGCGACGAAGCTGCAAAACATGCCTTGATCCATCAAAGATTTTGATTACATAACCTTAACTCTCTGCATTTAACTTTTAAAGAACAAATTTCTCCTAATTAAAAGTCTAATTTTTTAAAATTTTAATTTGGTACAAACAGTAATTTTAAAGCAATAATAACGTTAAAATAAAAGAATACACCACTAGTGTATGCAACAGTAATACATATACATAAAAAGTCATTTATAATTGTAAGTTAAATCCTAAATAATAACTTTAGAACAATAGTAAAAGATAAATACTGATATGAATCATCTGAATGTGTGGAAAATGTTTATTTAAATTGAATAATTATAGTTCTACATTAGATTCGTCTTATATATTTGTTTTAATTGTAAATAATTTGCTCAGCTGCGTATTGGGGGAATAAAATTCATTTTTTATGAATTGATTGATTCACCATTTGTTTCTATATATTTGGTTTCAAAAAACCAAACGATCAAACTGAATAAAATCAGGGCTTTGAACAATAAATTTTTCCGTTCCAGTTTCGTTCCGGTTCAACTAAAAACAAATATATGGGTTCAGTTCCGGTTTTCTTTTCAACAAAAATAACGGTTTTCGGTTCAGTTCCGAATTAACAAAATTTTTTTGTATATTCTTACCTTAAATCATTTATACTTCTAATTCATTCAATTGAAATAAATCTGCCTTCTACAAGTAGTTTCGAGCGAAACTTAAACAGAAAAGTATATTAGTGAGCATCAAAACAGGAAATCTAGAAGCAATGCACATGTAATGATGATAATTATATGGTTGGCGTTAAATTAGAAAATATCGATTAGATGGTTACAGTAACAAAATGGCTGAAGATATATCGAACCGAAATAAACCGATTTTTTTTCCCCTCGGTTCAGTTCCAGTTTTCATTCCAACCAAAACAACAGCTTTTTTCGATTTTCAGTTCAGTTCCGGTTCGAAGCCCTGAATAAAATAGTTAAAAATAATAATAATAAACACTTCTCTTTTTCTTTCTTTGGCCCGCTTTTTTCAAAGATGGCGATTTCTTTTTTTCGTTCGGAAGGCGATTTCGTTCTGGAATAAATGAAATACGAACAAAAATGTTTTCTAAAGCTGGCGAGCACAAGAATCTTAATTAATTTTTTTAAAAAAAACTGATAATTATTTTTTATTTTTTAATTCTTTTTTTTTTAATTTTTTTCTCCCTCCCCTCCCCCTTCTTTTTATTTGGTTGATGAAGGATTAAGTTCATCATTCTTCTGTGTACTGAAGTTCAAAAAAATCGGACAAAACTATCCACTTGAGACAAAAGAATTTAACTCTAAAATAAGTGAAGAAGAAAATAAACTTGAAAGTTGAAATAAAACGAGAATCGAAAATAAATATATTCCAAAATTGCATAAACGGAACTAAACCAAATGAGATTTTTTCAAAATTTAAACACACAACAGTTTTGAAAATCTGCTTGATTCATTTTTAAAATAAATGTGAAAATATATTGCCCAATGAACCTGAAGCAATGAAATAATATCAAATATTTATCATAAAAAACAAGCTCCGTTTATATAAATAATAGTTATGCAATAATGTTAGTTAACTTTTTTTAAAAAATCTGATAAACATTTCATAACGTAAAACATTATATCAACTGTTGTTGAAAATAAGATTAAATTCAATAACAGTTGATAAGAGATTTGATTTTAAAAAAAATATCAGTTAATCTGTACCATTCCCAAAATTAGAGAAGGATGAAATTGCTTTGTTCATAAACAGTTCATTATATAATTCAAGGCTTTCTTTTTTCTTTTTTTTTCAGCCACCAAATTTTTTGTTTTAACTACGAATAACTTGCAAACTCTGACCGCGTTTTCCCATTGCCTGCTTTCAAAAAAACAACGAACAATTTTCGAATGAATGTCATAACAGCGATAAATTTTTATTATAATTTCACGGAGAGAGAGAGAGAGAGAGATTGAATTAAAACTCAAACAAAAATTAAACAATACTTATCTCAATCGATTGATACACATTATAGAAGTTTTTATACGCAATCAATAATTCAAGAAAAAATTTTAATATAATCAAATTATTACGACAGTTGACAGCTGTGAGGCTGCGATGTCTATCTTGAGATCTGTTTCTTCGAAAGTTGGCTTTCTTTTTGGCCAAACGATTTTTTCACTCAAAATTTTCGAATGACAGCGGACTCGGCGAAAATCGTTTGCTGAGATATCGTCAACAAAAACCTTACCTGACAACAGAAATGTAATCGTAGTGGTTTGCCATTTATAATCGGAGAGGAAAAAAATGAAATCGATCTTTTGACATACAAAAATATATTGTAGTCAGTTTTATTAAAATTTGAATTCACCACTTTCCCAAATTTGATGTGATCGTGAATCTCTCTCTGCATTTACATATAAAAATCCTTGATCGCTTAATTTATTCGTTGCAATACTTAGTGTATAGCATTTTTTTTTCTTCGAAAGAATTACTTATAAGCTGAGCTTAAGTCTTCTTAACATAGATAAACGAATGCTTGTATCTCATTCCCAGACATGTTATTTGAATATTCATTATTATATCGCTTATAATTTTTTTTCCGCTTTGCGTGGACGGTAAATTTTATTTTATTTTTCTCCTAGAAGAGATCAAAAAAGAACAACGGTATGATATAATATGATACAAGTGGGGAAGGCGAAATTTCCTCATTTGGGAAAAAAAAAACATCATTTAGATTTTAAACACGGGAACATAATGAAATATTCAGTTAACAGACTATTATTTCAAAAACTGAAAAATGATATTTAACGTCATTTCGTTAGAAATCATTTCATTCACACACACACACAATTATTTACAAAAGAAATTCTTTCGGTTATTTCTCATTATTGAGATTTAAATAATTACAGTCGAACCTCTATATAACGAACCTCTATATTGCGAATTTTTCTATACCGCGAACTTTTCCCTGGAACCTTGAACATTTCACGATTTTCTTCGTAAAATAACATCTCTATAGCGAAGTGTATTTTCTACATAACGAACTTTTTCTGTTGTGATTCAATTTTTGCTCTCTCTCTCTTTTTTTAAAGTATTTCTGAAAAAAATTCAAGTAATTCTCTCTTTAAAAGACATTTTACGGTGGTCATAAATCTTTAACTGGTTTCATTAGATCCTAATTAGCCGAGAGCAATAGAGTTCAGAACGTTTCATCCAAGAAGCACAACCTTAAACCTCCATTGCCCAGTTCACAAGAAACCTTTTCGTTATCCTCTATTATTTGTATATGCTTTAAATTATAAAATGTCCTTAAAATTCATTAATTTTCGTATAAAATTATTTTCTTAATATTGAAAATACAGTGAATTCTTCGACATTCTTTTTTCTTGTTTTCCTTGCAGTTTTTTTTTATTTTTCATTCGTTTTTGATGAGTAAGATATATAAAATTAACATATATTAATTTAAAAAGAGGTGTGGATAATTACTTAGTTTAATTTATAATTTTTATGAATTTAAAATTTGTTTTATGTGATTTATATTAAAAGATGAATCTCTAAATAAAACGAATTTTCAATATAACGAACTTTTTTTCCGGGATTTAGCTACTTTGTTATATAGAGGTCCGACTGTACTTCCATTTTGAGAGAAATATTTATTTCCTTAAAACAACTAATATAGAACTGCATTTTACCTATAGACAAAATAATTATTTTAAAATTACAAATATTTACAAAATAACCAATTTGCTAGTTCCACTCCATTCATTTAAAGAATTTCAATTCTTTTTATTGAAAATTCCAGAGTACTATGATTTTACATATAACTACAACTTATTGGCTTTTGTTTTCTTAATACAATTAATCAGATTTAATTGATTTTCAAAAAATTAATTTTAAAAAAAATGATTTTTTGTTTGTTTGTTTGTTTGTTTTGTAAAAATTATAAATTAGTAGAGTCAATTGCCATTTAAAATAAGATGGAATTGATTTTTTTTCACATGCACGGAAGACATTTAAAATAATATTTTTTTAAAAAAAATAAAGACGTCTGTATAAGTGCATAGGATTCCTGGTACATGCCGAATAATTCAGTGGGTTAGCACTTCAAACCTTTAAAACTGAATTCTGTTTTAAATTAAATTAAAGTTAGAATTAATTAAACTATTTTTGACGATATGAACCATTGTTTTCTTTTATATCCGCAATACGCATTTAGAAATAATAACGTAAAAAATTAGTCAAACAGATTATGATGATAGATCAGAAAAGTTTTACATTTCAAATAAGGACAATAATTAGCTTTTTTACAACTACAAATTCAACTTCACTTTTGAGGGATTTTGAAGGGCCAGATTAATTTTTACACGAGTCAGTACTATTTTTTCCAATTTCTTAAAAACAATTATTTATCAGAAACTAATGAAGTTTTAGTTTATTATCAATCGATTACAATTTAAAACAATTTATTTATTTATATCGATTATAAAACAAATGATAAACAAGTATAAAAAAAAATTAAGTCAATTCCTACTTAGGTCAACAAAGAAACATTTTATTTCAGTTACTTTCATTAAATAATTACAATTAATACAAATATCTACATACATATGGTAGAATCACAATATTAAAATGCAAAACACCATTTAAATTTTCATTAAAAACTTTTTAACTACATTAAATTTGTAATTACATTTGTTAATAAAAGTTGCATTTAATAGGTTAGAATTTATCTTAAAACCAGTGTAAAAGGAATGCTTACGTCTAACTAGCATGCGATTATCTCTCTCAGGTTAAGTAAAATCTTCATCACAAATTAAATAAAAGCTGATTTATACAATGGTGCTGCCATCTAGAGGAATAAGATCGATTGAAATATATCTCTTAAAATATAATTAATTAATTTAATTTAATTAATGAGTTAATATTTGAATAAACTATATTAACATCAAGTGTCATCCACAACAAGTTTTAAAAAATGTATTTGAACTTGAGTGGATGAATAAAAAGTGTTTTTTTAACGATTGAAAATTTGAACAAGATATATATGTAAGTAAATCTATATAGGAAGAGGGTGAACTAATAGTAGGAATTGTGAAAAACACGTTTTATAAGTCAGTTTACAAAAAACCTTAAAATGAAACTATTCATTCTACAGACATACAGATAACATAATACAAATAACAATCTAAATCGACAAGAACCAAATATTGTTCAAAAAACAATTAACTAATTAATTTAATTATTTTCACAAGAGAACAATGCATTGATTTGACATTTTGACGGATATAACAGTCAGTTGGAGTAATTAGATCAACGATCTAAACAATTTAGTTTAAGTTATTTTTCGGAATCAATAACTCAGAGAATAATGTATAATATAATCAAGGGATATTATTGATGTATTTTTTGTTTTAATTTTTAAGAGTTAAGAATTACCTTTCATTCATAAACCATAATTAGAAATAATTTTTCTTACTTCTTCCACATCAATTCACGAAAGAATTTTCAAATGTCGTAGGATCACACTTGAAGTAATCTTTATTGTTTTTTTCAGCTATTCTCTCTTTAAGATATTAAGACTTGCCAAAATTGTGTCATTTTTTTTCCAATAAATAGCAATTTTTCTCTTTATTCTCTAGCTTTTTATTTTATTTTACTAAAATAACAAAAGCCTTGCATTCAGAGAAATTTTTTTGTAATTAAAATTAAAATATAAAATATATATTTTTAATTTTTAAAAAAAATTCATTTGATTTTTAAATTTTTAAAAGCTAAAAAAAATTTAATTTAATTTTAAATATACTCATTTAATTTTTACTATTAAATGCATTCGTGACCACAATTCAAATATTCATTATTGTAATCCAAATAAGATTTGCTTTCACAAAAATAAAAGCTTAGTTAAGCAGTATATAATATTTAATCTTTATTTGTAAGAGTCGCAAAAAAACCCCGACACGTCCGATTACATAAAACTTTATCAATCAGGAAGAGGATTTCCCGCTTTTTATTAAGCATGTGGTTTTTCGAACAACAATTTCCTACGCTCTACTGATATAGTAGATGTCAAATTATTAAATCAATGTACGAAGCACATTTATAAAAGTTGTTTAATATGTTTCTTTTGAAATTACAATTTTAGCCAACCGAAATTGTAAAGTGCTACTAAATATATTTATAAACTGACATTTTAATTGTTATCTTATTGTAAAATCAAGATAAACAGAACTATGAGTTAATTTGTACAGTTTAAAAATTTTTAAAATAAGATTGTCAGACGATTTTTTTATAACCTAGTTTAAGAAAAAGAATTTACGTGGAATTTATACGATAAGGCAAAGGTTATTTTTGAACGGCATACTCAAGCAGTAACGATATTATTAAACGCAGTAGAAAGTAAACAAAATAATCGATAATCGTAATAAATACAAGGATTGCGTATCATGAAGCCTTTTATTTGTTCTTCCTTGACCTGGTTTTGTGAATCGATAATCTTCGTTTGACACATTATAGCTGTTATTTTGACCATGACCGTGATGAAATGTCTTTCAATTGCAGACATACATAGCTAAGCTAAATATTTGCCTTGATTTTCGTCTCATTTAAGAAATCATTAAATGTATTCTTTGATTTATAGAATAGATGGTTTTTAATTTTTAAGTGTTTTTCACTGATTATATTTGTATTTATTTTTCAAGAACTTTTTAACAATTCTAACTGTTTTTAGAATTTATTTAATGTTTCATACGTGTGCAGTTATTTTTTAGCTATTTGTAACTATTTTTATTTTATTATATTCCTTTTGAAAAATAATACATTTTTTTTCAATAAACTTTTGGATCTTTTTTTTAATTTATTCTGTTTACAGTACGTTAAAAAAAATTTAATACAAAATTATTTGTGTGTGTGTGTGAACATTTTTTTGAGCGTATTTATCTTAACTCGTTTTAAAAATTGAAAAATAGGCACAAAACAAAATAAAAAGAACACCTTTTTTTTTTAAACAAAAGAAATTTTTAACTATTGATCTTTACTTTCATTCTTCATTTATTTTCTCCTCAGCCTCAGGAATTACCAAGTTCTTTCAACATAACATAGATCAGAGGTCATCAAACATTTTCAATTTAGGGAACCCCTAGAACTTGAAAGTACTTTCGTGGAGCCCCATTCCATAATATACTTCGAAGAATATATCTCAAAATAATATTTGAAGTAGATCAACATGTTATGTTTATGTAAAGGCAATTAAAAAACAAGTATTGCATTTATTATTAAAAAATTCTAATCTAATTTTTTAATATAATTTACTTATTAATAATAGTAATTTGTAACTCAAGTGTCACCTATCCATGCATTATATTTAGTAAATGGGATACGTGTTCTTTTTTTTCACACAAACTGTCGTAGTCTAGGTCTATTGAGATTAAATGCAATCGCATTACATATTCCGAGTTTAATTTGTTTCTATACTTTGTTTTTGTAGCTAGTCACGTTGAAAAATATATTTCACAAAAAGACAATGTTATGAATGGCATTAAAAGGTTTATAGCTGTGTGAGAAATCCCGTGTACTTTTTCATGAATTTGCAGCCTAAAATTTAGAAGCTGTTCTTTTTAGATTTTAACATCAACTCTCTCTCTCTCTCTCTGCTGATATGTTGATTCCTTTTCTTCATTATAAGTGTTGTTTTCCATACATTTAAAAAAGTACATTTTCTATAAGAAAACTAATTAGTTTTGCAAGACATTGTGCTAACGAACAATTATAAAATCTTCTCGTGGAACTTGAGATAGTAAATAATGGAATATTTACAATCTAGTAGGAAGTATATGTATAAAGATAAAACGTTTTAATATTCTTTTTTATATTAAAATAAAAGTTTAAAAAGTATTACAAAATAAAGTTAGTATATATAAATAAGATTTTCAGTTTTAATGAATAAGTGGTGGGGGGGGGGGATGAACTTTAAATACCTGTAACTGTACATACTTCATACAGAACGTGAATCCATTTTACATACACATTTATTTCTCGATTTTTTTGTTGTGACTCGTAGAATTCCTTGCCGGGAACCTCAGGGTTCCGTGGAACACAGTTTGAAGACCACTGACATACGGAGATGAACTGTTATCGAAAACTAAAGATCCCAAATTGAAATATTCTATGAATGAAACATAACGAAATTCAAAGGAAATGTTACTTTGTGTGATTCTAAGAAATTAGAAAACTAGGATTTTTGTTCTCATGCGACGCTCTGGCTCCTTAAAAATTTTAATTATGTCAAACAATGTCAAAATGGCCAAGTGGTTTCCAGGTTAAAGGAATTTTTTTAGTCACTAGAATTATATAGTTATTATTTTTAGTTATGATTACTTATCTAAGAAAAAATGAAAAACAATATTGATTAAATATTGCCAATGTTTTACATGCATTTTAAATATGTTCCTTTTCACAATCAAGTTTGTACATGATCAGTTTTTACATTTATTCAACAAATGTTCTAAAATAATAATTTAGAAAAAGAAATTCGAAAAAGAAAAAAAAAAGAAATTCTGATACAACTAGGTTAAAATATACATAATTTCTTAAATATTTTTCACAAATTTATACATAATATTTCAAGAAAAATACTATCATTTGTGATGAAATGAAAATCATTTACAAATGTAAATATTATATGAAATATGCTTTAAAATAACAGAAGGAATATGAAATCGATTTGTTTCTTAAGTTTCTCACAAACTGAATAATTTTTAACAGACTGTAAATTAAAATAGACACTTACCTCAGTGATTTCACCAGTGTAAAACGCAAGCTCCAGTCCGCACAAAATAGTTATTGGCAGGAGTAATATCTGATCAGTAAGAGTGGCTTGTTTGGCAGCAGCCAGTAAACGCCAAAGAACAGCTTTGCAATTTTTTTCTTCTCTTTCATTTTTAACGTCATTTTCTAATTTGTCCAGAAATAGACCCATCAAGGTAGCAGCAATGATAGCACTTAAAACATACATACTGACCAGCAAATAACGTTTATCATCTGAAGGCGGTTGAAGATTAGGATTCGTACCATTACCATCAACATCTTTTTCGAAGTCAATGCCACATGTAGTACTCGTATTTGTATGGTTCATGATAGGAATCATGGCAGGACGAAGAATGTAGTAAGACACTAAGTTTCCCCAAATTTGAGTGTTCTCTAAGAAAAACGACAGCAAACCAAAAAATCTTGCCAAGATAGTTTCCATCGATTCAGTTAAAGTTATTTTTTGATATCTAAAAGACATTTCGTTGACATAGAATGCTCCAGCGGTATTAAGAGGTCCGATGGCAATACCCATTAATATCGAACATGGCATGATGAATTCGTAGGTTGGATTAAAATTTGATATAAGGTAAGGAACACTGCATAGGAACATGAATACAATGGTTCTTTTGCAACCAAAAGTCTTAATGAGGAATTCAGGTAAAAGTAAAGAAGATACCATTGATGCTGCATAGATGGCTGCTTGAGATTCCATGCCAATGCCTTTGGCAGAGTTCATAGTGCTCTGGAGATTTGACAGAGACTGGAAACCCAAGAAAAAAATGAAAAATGAAGAGTTCAGCACAAGAACATTTTTCACAATTCGTTTCTTGCTCATGGTTTGATGATCACGGGGTCTCAAAGCGGATAAGAAAAGACTCGAAGAACCTGAAGGATCACTGTTGATGCTATTGTTGCTGATCAATAAAGGCTGGGTGACATTATCTTCTACATAAAAAGCTGCGGGTTCCTCTTCCATCATATTAAATCATCTAAATGTGGAATTCAACCTATCTGCTTCAAGTAATGCAGAAATCGAACTGATGTCAAGAATATTGAGCATTACACATTAGTAAAAGAAAAGTCATAAAGAATTCCACAAGAATGGGAAAGAAAAAAAAATTCTCAATTTTCAAAACTAAGTCAATAAACAATATATAGCAGAATATTATTTCCTAAAAGTATGAAGAGCACTCCTACAGCACTGAACATCTGACCAATACTCATAAATTTCAAAAGCCAACTGCTTTTATAAACGAAGACAGTTCATTTCCAATGAACCGTTTATTTACCAAGATTCTTTGTTGACAAACAGCTAACACGGCTCTGACACTGACGCAATCCGTTATTCTACTGATTCGTTCGTACCAGACGAGGGTTGAAAGAAAACTAGAGGCACAGTAGAAAACTTTGGCAGTGTGCCAGGAAATGTCACCACCCGTTTTCGAGCTCAAGTTGTTTTTTATTTTTACTTTCCTGAATTTGAATGACGTCTTAATGACGTCACGTTCGCCAGTGAAATGAGGAGGCAAATCGCCTTCTCTACGTTTATTCAGGTGGATAAAAATGTCACTTTGTTTGATTCGTTGTAAGCAGGTAGAAGGTTAAAAAATATATATATAAAAGAATCTTAAATAATTCAGAATAAGAATAGAGCAAAGTTCAAATCGAACCTTGTGGTGTTGAGATCCTTGAAACTACGCTAGGTTATTTTGAAGAATATTATAAAAACAAGCTATACTTGTTCTTCTATTCCAAATGTTATTTTAAAAGCAAAGCTTTATAATTGCTTTCAAAAACTATTTTAATCAAACCTTACATCAAATTTAGGTAATCGCAAAACGAAGTAGTACGAGTATAATACCTTCGGAACACATAATTGAAATTAAACTCCATGAAGATAGAAATTTTCAAATCAGCTGCTGTTTGACAAAAAAAAGAGTAAATTTCTTCTCTAGAAGGAAATATGACATTGCTAAAATAATTTTAACCGCTATGAAAATGCTTAATAAACATGTATTAGGCTTATATCGTAATTTCAAACAAATTATAATTAAATTGTGTGTAATTATATTTTGACTGCTAGTAATTTAATTTCCTACTCACTAAATATCACCGTATCTAATGTTTTGTATGTTAATTCCAAAAAGTGAAAAAGATTTTAAAAAATTGCAAATACTTGCTGCTTAATGAAAAAGAAAAATAAAGCTCTGAAATGTTTTGAAGATATTTACAGAGCTTAAAAATTACTTCAGGAAGAGATTAAATATTTTCCAAAGAATATTCAATTCCACTAAAGCTTATCTTGTCAAAACTTTTATGAGTTAAAGAAAAAATAAGTTTGACTTCTACATTTGTACAGCTGATTATTTAGCAGTATTAAAATTTAACCCACCCGGTACAGTGGTTAGAGTCGCTGACTGCTGTGCCGTAGGGCCTTTGTTCGAATCCCGGAGAAGACATGGATGTTTGTAAATATATAGTGCCTTTGCGGCATGGGGGTACTCTAAATAGCCGTCGAGCCGCAAGTCCTCTCGTGAGGTTGGTGGAAGGGGGAGAGAGGTGGTCGACCCCTGATCACCTCCACGGTGTTCTCTCTCTAAATCGGGTGGAACCGAGCTAAATAGTACTGGCACTTGCATGGTGCTCAAGGCTATGGCCAATGACGGGCAAGCATGTAGCCCCTTACCACGATGAATTTCATGGGCCTGGATCTGACCCAGTCGAGATCAGGTAGCATAAGAAACAACAAAATTTTAAAAAATTATACAGAAAATAAATCAAGAAATTTCTCTTTTATTAACTGTACTCATTTTATTTTGAGAGAATGTAGATTCTAGAGATGTTATTATAACATTTAAAAAAAAGGATGGTGTTTTATATTTTATACTGATTTAGTATCTTCAGGTGGAAACGAAAAATTTTCCCCATAAAAAAAAATTTTAAAAATCATACAAATTAACATTTTATTGAGACTTATATATTATATCTTCAACCAATTTCTCTCTTCAAATCGAAAGAAGTCGCCAAATGCTGCAATATACAGCCAATAGAAGATACTCTGTTCCCGCGTATGTTTGAACTCGCCAATAATAATGATGATATTTGGTGGCATTTTTTGAACTGGTGATATTTTTTCGGTAAACAAAAATGATCGACAGTATAAAACAGTGATTCCCAAAATGGTCTATATAGACTCCAGGGGCATATGACAACCTGCAAGGAGTTTCCTGTCAGCGAAAAAATAATTTGGGGGTCCATGAAGTGCAAATGGGGTCTACATGCGCGTGATAGCAACTCTCATTAAACCTGATCATGACTTAAAAGAAAAGAATATTTATTCAAGTAGAAACCAGATTTACATACTTAACAAATTTATTCACTAAATTTAATTAAGTTAATTTGCAGTTACAGGGACCATCATTTCGAGGTTTTTTGCCAGAACTAAGCCAAGGAGTATAATATTGGACGTCCCAAATTTTCCTAGTTTCTCAATTTGTCAAAGACAACATGACAGGAAAAGGACGTTTTAATCTACGTTCAACATTTAAATGTCCTTTATTCAGATTTTGAATCTAGGTTTTTGAGAATGCTTTGACTATGGTAATACAACAGTGGGCAATGAATTAATATGGTCACATTGAAAGAAAAAGCAAATGTCATATTACAAGAGGAAATGATCGGAATAGGTACTAAAATCTTAAAGTAAAATTTAGAAACGGATATCAGGGCAATTTTAGAAGCACCAGAATGGGAGAAGCACACATACACACACCAGATTCATCCCTCCCATTAAAAGCGTTTGTTTGCTGCTTAGTTACTTTATGTAACAATAATTTTATGTATTAATTCAATTTTACTTTAATTAATTAACATGTGTGTCTTAGGTTTTAAACACAATGCTTCACTACGGTTAGAAATTTAAATCTTTTAAAGTAAGCATAGTTCAATATACATATACATGTATACCAGCTGTCACAAATACATTTAACTTGATAAATTTGCAAAAATTCATTATTAGGTAACTAGGGGTTAACCCAAAACCCCGAAAAGCATGGCATGGGGTCTATGAGACAAAAAAGTTTAGGAACCTCTGGTATAATACATAAATATTCATTTTATTTCATCTACTTGAAGGAAACTTACAAGGCACAATAACGGTAAAGAGTTGCATACATAATAATTTCAAAGAATATAATCCAATCAGTTGAAAGAAAAATATTACGACTCAAAATTTAGATAAAATGAATCAAACATTTTTTCAACCGAGAAAAAAATTACAGAATTTAACAACATAAAAAAAATATTCCGTATAGTGAGGCTATTTTCACGTAATGTTAAATACCAGGACCTGAAATCAAAATAATTTTTCGAATTGGAAACTAGTTCAATATTAATAATTATATTTCGACTTACAGAAAGCCGCGTATTTTTTATACTACTATTTCTAGCTGAATTAATCCTTTTTTTTTCTAGTACAAGATGATTTCTTGTACTAGACATCTAGTCTTAGTACAGCACAGCTCCGTCTGTATAGCTCTATAATGCTAAATAGATCTTTACATTTTAAAGCAAAAAACTGAGTATTTATGGATTTTTTTTCTAGATTCTGAAGAATATTTGCTTTAAATGTTAACACGAGTTACAAAATCCCTAACATTGAAACCTTTTCAAATAGTTTTCTGCTTGAATTGTAATATTTTTCTGTCTGAAAAATGTGTTCTAAGTTTCATTCGGGTTATTTAAAAACGAAAACAGCATAAAAAACCTGCTTTGAAAAAAAACAAATATCTAGAAATTTCTTCAGTTTCTTACATATGTCTGACGTAACCAACATGATAAATATTACTACACGAGACTTATCAATATCGAAAGCAAACCCATTTCTTACGATGAAAATTATCACTTCTGTCAAAACTGAAAAGAAAATTTTATCTTTGGAGTACTTCCAAATATACGAGCGAAAGGAAAAGTCACGGGATATCTTCATCAAAAGTCTTAGTTCCCTTAGCAATGTTTGATATCGATTAAGGCTGTTATAACTTTTCTTTATCTTATCCTGGTGTTACCTAGGCCGTTTGCACTTTGAACTTTACTTAGACTACGTTCGAAACCACAATTTTGACTAAATTATAGTTAAAAAAAAAACTAAAAAACAAGCTTTTATGATCAATCGAACTTCTCCCTCTAAATTGGGGTGGAACCGAGCAAAATTGTACTGTCACCTGCATGATGCTCAAAGCTGAGGCTAACTACAGGAGTAAAAATTCTAGCCCTTAGCCGCGATGAATTTCGTGGACCTCGATCTGACTTCGTCAGGCAGGTGGCATTAGTCACAACCACAGCACAACAAAATATAAAAAAATAATTCTTATATATAATATAAGAATAAAATTATTAAGGAGAAAATTAATGTCATTGTAGTAAAAGCGTGGGATGTTTGACATCATTTGTTATAATTTCTTACTAGTTCTATTCCAAAATGCTGATTTAGTGTAATGTAATACAAAGCCCCCCCCCCACACACGCGCGCGCTTTTACAACAATGACACTAATTTTCTCGTTAATCATTTTATTCTTATATTTAGAATTTTTTTTTTACAGTTTAGTTCCATTGACCATAAAAGCGTGATTTTTAGTTAGAATTTTTTTAAACTATAATTTGTTTTTCCTTTTTTAGTTCGGTCTACAATAAAAGTCTGTTTTTTTGGTTTTTAAAACAATCATTTATTCATTGATGAATTAATCTTAAATGCGTCATTATTTTTTTAGAATCTGGAATACCCATTGTGACATCTCTCGCGTTCTTCTTCTAACATAACCCCTACGTTCTTTGACGGCCACGACTAATGGCAAAACTTTTCCAACCCAAATCCAAGAAGTAAAACGAAGCATAGATGCAAATAAGATAACCTTTAAAAGGATAGAAAGTTTAGTGAGCAATAATGGCAATTTAGAGAAAGCTCAGTTCGGAAAAGGTGGAAGTGTAATTTGACGGCCTACCAAAGCACCACGGATATCCAGCCATAACTACAAGGTGCATACTATTGCACACGAGCCCATCAGTCTACCTGAAAGTAATTGAATCATTGAGTATTCAACCAAGGTAGGGAGAATATATTCTGAACGCTAGTATATTATTGAAACGAGATTAGGCGGATCTAATATATTTATATTGATAAGTGATCTAATTGCGCGATCTGAGTTAGTTAAAACTGCGCACTTTGGTTTATTCTCACTTAATATAAGTTTGTTCGATATCTAAGTAATTTAAGTTAAATTCTTAATAAAAGTCATATTAAGAATTATAGAATGTCTCATCATTCCGATAATCCCACACCTCTAAAACTTACGCGGAAACCTCAAGACATAGCTACCGAACGATGGCTGTGTCGCACCATTAGCATCCGATCTATCCTATTCTATCAAAACGTTGATACGGCCTGGTTTGCAAAATGTAGGATCAGCCAACTGAAGGAAATCTGGAAGAGCTAAGTTTGAAATATTTCATGCGGAAAAAGTTCTAAAGTCAAAGATATTTTTCACTAAAAAGAGTTCAATATTCTCTCTGAAACGTGCACTAGTATTAGACATAAAAGTACACGTTTTTGTGAGAAATTGTTTTTTTTAATCGGTGACCTCTGAATCAATTCTCAGCTGTTTTGGTAAAATGAAGCAATGAAAGATGTTTCATTATATAGATCCGACAAAAGCATTTAGAAAAACGGGCTTTATGTCTGAGTTTAGGAATTAGAACATATTTTTTTTTCACATGCTCGAGTCTTTTTTTTATTTCCATTTTCAGAAAAACTGGGCAATTGTTAATATTATGGTAAGAAATTACTGGCGCACCCTCCCCTTTTTCACATAAAGAATACTTTCTTTTTGTTTGTTGTATCTGTATTAACGCTGAACATTTTCGCTTCAAGATTGTACTTTTATCTTTTAGTCGCCAAATCTGGAAATCGTTATTCTTGATAAACCTGATCAGGACAATGGAACAAAATTATGTCATCAACTACGTAATTTAAAAAAAAATAATAATTATGTAAATTTGTATTGTCATCGATCTTTGACAAGTATGCAAAATTTTGAATTAATATGACCTTTTAAAGTGGGTAAAAATCGAGTTCAGAGATTCCGTTACATACAAGTGAAGCTTATATAAGCGCGTTAAAAAGCGAATAATTTGTTGATAGTTGGTGTCAGTTTAATCAGAATATACATATAAAATTATTTTAAAAATATTATTATAAGAAAAAAATATTTAAGAGGTCTCAAGGGTGTGAATTTTGTCTCGAGGAATGAAAATATAAACAATTTTCAAACAGGTAAGATTCTTTTAAATTTAAATTAAATAATTCGAATCTCTTACACATTATTTACAAAAGATTATGGTTTCAAAAAAGTACAAAATGTTTGAAATATAATCATAATTTTAAAAATCATAAGTATATGAATATAAGAAATAATTCTGTAATAAATATTAAGTAATTTTTGCTTTGCGCACGTTATTTTCTAAAATAGTAGCCTCTGATGTATAAAATTTTATAGAATTAAAAAGTGTATTATACTCTTTGAATCCTACTTAATTTAATGTATCCGACTACGTTCGAAACTGTGATTTTATAAAGGCACATAAACTGATAATTTTCCTGATATTTAGTGTCACCGAGATTAGAATAAAATAATTCTAATCTAGTCCTTATAAAATTGTATTAAGGACATTTTGGCAAAAAAAATTATTTAAATACAATATTTCGGCAGAAAATTAACTTAGAATAATCTTTTTTTCAAAATGTTCTCCTTTTGTGAAAAATACTTCTATTATAATAATATTTTGTCTGTATATAGCTCAGAACTCTGTACAGAGGCTCAACTATGCTTTTTTGAAAAATTCACATTATTTTCAGAGTTACAGCCAATTGAAATAATTATCGGCGTTCTTTTCTTAAAATTTCTCCCCTCTGTTGTCGTAAAATATGGATAAACCCACTTCTAAGTTATATATTTCTAAAATTCTAGTTGAGCCTCTGTACAGAAGTCTGAGCTATATACAGGAAAAATATTATTATAATAGAAGCATTTTTCAGAAAAGGAGAACATTTTGAAAACAAATTATTCTAAGGTAATTTTTTGCCGAAATATTGTATTTAAATAATTTGTTTTCTCGTCAAAATGTCCTTAAAACAATTTTATAAATGTATTCTAATCTAAGTGACACTAAATATCATGAAAATTATCATTTATGCGCTTTTTTAAAATCACGGTTCCGAACATAGTAGGATACCTTAAGAATAATAAAAATCTTTTGTATTTCAAAATATTTGTGTAAAACATATTGAAATTTTTAAAAAATTGAAAATGTATTTTTTTAGTTATTAAAAAATATAATTTATTATTCTTTTTATATAAAAATAGTACAGTGTAATAAGGATACATTTAATCTTATAAATCAACTTATTGCTAGTAATTAAAGCTACTATTTTAGAAAATAGCATGCGCAACGTAAAACTTATTAATATTTCTTATAGAAATGTTTCTTATTTTCATATGCTTATAATTTTTAAAATTATGATTATATTTTAAACATTTTACACTTTTCTGAAGCCCCATTCCTTTATAAATAATGTGTACGAGATTCTTATTATTTAATTTTAATTTCAAAGTGTTATATATATTTGAATATTGTTTATATTTTCAGCCCTCTAGAGAAAGTTAACATCATTTAGTAAAATATGATTTAATTTTTTGATAAATTTTTAGTAAAATATGAAGAAAGAATGATAAATGTTCAAAACATTTTACTTTTATGAAAAGTACTTTAATAATAAAAATATTTTGCCTATGTATAGCTAAAACTCTATAGAGATTCGGCTAAAAGTTTGAATTACATGTTTTTCAGAGTTACCATCTATTGAAATAATAATTGGTGTTTTTGTTAAAATTCTTCTACTCTGATATATTAAAATGATTAAATTCACTCCTAAATTATGTATCTCAAAAATTATAGGTCGGGCTCTGTACAGAAGCCTAAGCTATATATAGGGAAAATATTATTATTATAGAAAAACACTTCTAATATATATATATATATATATATATATATTGAAAAATTCGTCATTCTTTCTTTAACTTTTGACAAAAAATTGTACTTAAATAATTTTTTATTGTAACAATATTCTTAAGACAGTTTTATATACATATATATTCTAATCCAATTGACATTAAATATCAAAAACATTATTCTTTTAATCAAATTCCAAATACAATCTGACACAAAGTGCATCTTTTTCGCTTATTTATGAGAAAAGAAATTAAAATAGACTGTGAATAAAGATGAAACCAAAATTTAATCTAGGTTACGGATAAGCTCATAATAATAATTTAATATAGAATATGATGAAAAGTTCAAAAATAAAAGCCTGTTTTTTTTAAATAACATCTCTATATTTCTCTCTTTTTTCAACTTTTGAATTATGATCCTTTTTTGGAAATGGAATACGCATTTATGTGATGTGCTCTCTGTTTCACTATATAGCAAATATTTATCTATACTAGGGGTACTCAACCTTTCTTTTCGTCGGGCCACATACATATGACAACTATTTCACGCGGGCCGCAACATGAGAATTAATGAGGTAGAGGGGGGAACGCCATAACGTCGAGGACATTTAAAATGTAGAATGATCAAAATACTAAAACTTCCAATTCTGGATTTTATTTTAAAAATTTTTTTGAAATCTATCAATCTCAACTCACAAAAAATGTTGTTGTTTTTTAAATTTTTTCGCCCTTTTTTGGGGTTTTTGTTTTCCCTTTATCAATGACCCCTCCACACCACCAAAAAAATTTTTTTTGCTGATGTTTCAAAGATTTTTTTCAGGGGAAGCCAATTTATCTTGTCTTGGAGAGATCCTCAAGAAAAAAAGGAACCATTTAAAGATTTGTGCTTAGTGATAGAGCGACTAGCAAAATTATATTTTTTAATGTAACATTTTTACGACAACCAGTGTTTATTTTTCTCCGCGAAATAGCAGTATCCAATCTTTTTGAAACAATGTATGTTCGTTAGCTATTTTCGTTTAAGAATGACGATAACAAAAATTAGTATCACCAAAAATGGGCATACCCCGTATAATTTATTATCCAAAAAGTTTTAATTACAAAAAGAGAAAAAAAAAGTTATCTAGCAATTCGTACCAGCACGAAATCGATAGCAAAATTGATATATCTGATTGCTTGATTGATAGAATTTATCTCTAAATCTTTAATGAATTGTTATTAAATAGTTAAATATTTTAGTGCAACGGATCGCGACCCCACTTAGAAATATCCAGTGGGCCGCAGATTGAGTATCGATGGTCTATACTATATAAAGCATTTAAAGTAAATAGTTTCAGTTACAATGCCAGAAAGTAGTAAATTTTCTCAACAATTGCAAGTATAATTATAAAAATTCCGGAACAACCCAAAAAAATAAGATAAACCAAAAAAATATTTAAAAAAAAAAAGGTACTTCCCAAGTATATAAAATTTATAAGAAATATTTGTTGAATCTGTGCATGACTTGGCGTACTTTTTTTTAGAGAAAGATAGCAACTCAGTATTCCATAATTAAACAACCTTGAAAGATACACGTATAACACCAAATTCTCATGCAAAGTAATGCATCATGAATCTAAATGGAATCCTCAGTTTCCTTTTTTAGAAAAACTATGCATCTTTTTCTAAGTTTTCTTGTTTATTTTCAAGAAAGTTCCCGTTGTGTGTAATCAAAATCAAATTAAAAAAGCATGCACAAGAATTTTGGGGGTTTTCAAT
>BMAV01013703.1:420534-435068 GCA_019973955.1 Trichonephila inaurata madagascariensis | reverse complement strand
TATGATTAAACATTATGTAAAACATTTCCGCTCGTGTTGGTGTGGGGGCTTATAAAATGAAACAGACATTATTAAAAAACACTTCTATTTTTTTTCCGATTTTCAATTATTATCTAAGCTACTTTAAGTCAATAAGGAGCAAATATTTTAATCTAAATACATGTGATGAAAAAAAATAGTAATTATGTCAATGGGCTATATCCTTGTGACATCATAGTTACATAATAATCATAATCACGTGTTCCTAGCCAATCAGTTCAAAGACTCATGTGACGTCTCAGTCACAAGATAAATACAACCCCGTCTTTCCAGCCAATCAGCTCCTGCTCTTCACTGTTGCCAATTTTTTCTCCTTGCAGAAACTTTCTCTTAAAAAGAACACATTTGTCAAAAGCAATAACGTACTTAGTTATTCAGAATGCATGCATAAAAAAAAATTCTATAACATTTGAGCATTTTTACCCAATTATGAGATTTGAAATTTTATTTAAGTTTTAAAAGAAGAGTAAAACACCAAAACGAAGTTTTTTTGTCTGTTTCGAATTCAATGGAGAATACAGAATTGAGTCCATAGTCCGCTATATTCCTTGATCCACAAAGTGTCCAATTAAATTTTCAGGAGTACTGGCAATTCAAATATAAACTGTACTATGATTTAACAACAGTACGTTCAATTTCTAGATATCTTATGGCGCCCCCCCCCAACTCAATGCTCTTAACTTTAAACAGTAGTTTTAATTAACATATAAATCGTGATTCTTTTGGAGAAAGAGGTTTTTCAGTAAGCAATGTGTGAAAAGTATTTCCCTCTTAAACATAGAAGACCTCAAACCGAACTATTTACAATGATTACAAACATCACAACTCATACTCCTGTTTAAACATAAATTCAAGAAATATTAATCTTTAAGAATATTAAGAAACCTTATGAATTCCAATGTAGGATAAAACAACATGCTAGCAGGCCAATGCTTTTATACAAAGTGGGATTAAAATCTGAATCGCTATCAACGAAACACTTTCCAAAATATCCTTACTAAATATATACTAAGACAATCATCTTTATTAACAAGCGTGTCGTTATTTTCCGAATTGATAACAGTTACTGAAACCTCCTGAGGCTAGATTAGGCATTCTCAAAAGTGCAATAATCGCCGAAAGATTTATCTTACGGCTGGCGCTTCTAACGGGGAATTTCGCAATTGAGTATTAGATTTGTTTAAGTGGCAAATTGCATTCAAGGCGATGTTATAGACCAAATTATATCTTTTCGCGAAATCCGTGAAACCGATGTGGTATGATAATTCCTGAATATTGCAGGCCTATAGACTGATATTTTCTAATTTATATCACAGTTGTATCCCACACAGTGCATATAAAAACGATGGGATAAAAAAAATATGTGCTAATTTGTGAAACATTTTTTTTTTTAATTTTATAAACTTTTTTGTTAAAAAAACCTTAACTATGGAACGTACATTAAATGTTCAGGTTTTTCCCATAAATAAAGTAACTTTGAATAATTGTACATTCTAAAATTGAAAATGAAGAAACTGAAACTATAGAGAAAATTTATGTATAAGAGAACATAATGCAATTAACATCAAAATTCACATCATATTTTTGATATACAATATACTCACAATAAACTACTCTATCTTAGTTAATCATTCATCGAACACACACACACATAAGATTTTGTATAGCCAAAGTCATACACACTGTTCAATCATATATTAACTGCCCATCCATTATTTTCAGAAACATGGCAGAAATCTTTTGAAGAGCGAGATAAAGAAAAATAAACAAGAAATTCCAATCCTGAGGCATGAGAAAAGAGAAAAAGGAAGATGAAGCAAACATTTATTTGGGTTTCATAAATACAATTAGTGTCATTCCTTCATCGATTTTCAAAGCATATTGCCAAACTTAAGAAAATATTCCTAATAAAGTTTACTTCAGAAAAATTCATAGCGAGTCAAATCAATCTTTGCCTAGAGGCAACCCTCCATAATTTACAGACAGATCATGATGGTAGTCTTCCATCACGAATGATGATTAAAAATAATTGAAACATTTTAATTTATAGTGTCTTAGAGTAACTATTTAATAGTCTGCGTATCAATAATTGAATACTACCCCATTAAGGGAAGAATATTGTTTCAATACATCGAAATTAAAACAGTTAAACCCTTTTTAAAAGAAAATGTGATTTACATCTTATAAAATGCATGATCTACACACAAAAAAAACGTTACCTGTAATTGAGGTATTTATAAGTACATGTTGTGCTGTTAGTGTATTCAAAAACTTTAGGATATTAAAAGAGAATGCATCAAACTTGAGTAATTTAGACACTAAATTAGACTTTAATTTTTTATTTAATATATCATTGTTTTACTCAATTAAACTCTACACTACATGTTTTGTCCATTTTTTTTAAATGAACTATATCAAATTCCAGCTGAAAGAAAAGAACGAGTGATTTTTATTTGTTTGCTTGATAAGACGCTATACTTATGTAATATTTGTTTTTCAAAGGTGTTACAGTTTTCATTAGGAAAAAAAAGAATTTTTTGATGTATCAATGGTTTTAAAGCAGCTCGTATAATTAAATATCTATCAAAGTGATTTATTGAATCATACTTACATGCATATACGGTAGAATGCGTTACTCTCCGTATTAAGGGTCCACCACGAATGCTCTGGATTTCTAGATCTATAATAAAAGTTTCCAAAATTGATTTTCATATGTGAAAAAAATAACTACTTCAGATAAGTGTATAATAAGTGAAGAGAGAAAGTCTGATGACACATTAGAACGCAAACTCCTGAATTTACGCGAAAGATAGGTTTCTTAGAAAACCGTGTAAATTTAAATCGTAGATTTATTTTATAAGTAAAACCATGTCAATCGAAAAAACCAAATTAAATTGTATTCAATTTTATTATTTTACTTCAACGCGCGTAAAATAAAACTAATATGACATTGTACTGGTACCGATTTGAATTTCTTTTTGAGATTTATCTGCTGGATATATCATTGTTTTTTTTATATTTTCCGATGCAACATCTCTTATGTACGAAGCTGTTACTCATATTTGTAGAAAATGCAGCCTCAAACATTTTTCTAACGGAGTCATCATTTTTCTTATTAAACTTATTGTGGCTTTTTTCACGGAATACAATTCAGCTATAGATGTTACTCTTTTTCCATTATGTAGAAGATGTAAAATTGTGACATAATTTTATAAAAAAAATACCTTTATTTTATTTTTTTTTAAAGAAACCTTTTGTGGTTTCATTTATTATAGTAAAGTCCTTAAAACTTTATTAAAATTATAAAGATGCTTCAGAAGCTATAATTGTTTATCACCAACTAGTAAATAGAAGCTTAAAAAAGTTCTAATAGAAAAGACGATAATTACATCGTTCTGCTGCAAAAAATATACTGTATTATATCACATTAACAAATAGTTGTATCGTACATATAAAATAGGAAATACCCACTTTTAGATTACAATCTATGGCTCTATGGTATTCAGAATAGAATGGAGGGTAAAAATGTCAGCCCCAATGATACCAAGCAAACAGGACTAATAAAAAAACTGAAGCATGTTTTTTTCTTTTTCCTTTCTTTTAATGTATCCTACTACGTTCGGAACAGTCATTTTGCAAAAACATATAAATGGATAATATGTATGATATTAAGTGTCACTTAGATTAGAAAATGTATATAAAATTGTTTTAAGAATAGTATTATAATAAAAAATTATTTAAGTACAATATTTTGACAAAATATGAGCACAGAATGACCCATATTCAACATATTCTCCTTTTGTAAAAAATGCTTCTGTTACGATAATATTTCGCATGTATATACCTCAGACCTCTGTACAGAGGCTCAACTATAATTTTTGAAATATATAACTTAGAAGTGGTTTTATCCATTTTTTACAACAGAGGGGAGAAATTTTAAGAAAAAAACGCCGATAATTATTTCAATGGGTTGTAACTCTTAAAATAATGTGAATTTTTCAAAAATCATAGTTGAGCCTCTGTACAGAGGTTTGTGCTATTTACAGGCAAAATATTATTATAATAGAAGCATTTTTCAGAAAAAGAGAACATTTTGAAAAAAAGGTTATTCAAAGTTAATTTTTTGCCGAAATATTGTATTTAAATAATTTTTTTTGTCAAAATGTGTTCTTAAACCAATTTTATACCTGCATTCTAATCTAAGTGAAACTAAATATCATGAAAATTATTCTTTTATACGCTTTTTTTTTAAATCACGGTTCCGAACGTAGTCGGATATCTTAAAGTCCCATATTAAAAATAAGACATGTAAAACAGAAATAGCATAAGAGTGTGTAAGCATTGGATAGGTGTACAGGTCCACGAGTATATTTTTCGTATAAACGATGTGATGCAAATAGTTGCAGTGTAACTATTTTGTTTTCAGATTTCTTGCAATGATGAAAATAAATTTAATATCAATGTATAGTCCGGACTAATTTAAATCACGCAAAAAAGGTTTAAAAAATGACAAAAAAAATATTTTTCAAAGAGTGTTTAATAGAGAGGAAAGCTTAAAACCAGTGTGTCAACCGCAATCCGTTGGAATTAATAATTTTTGGATCTTTGGTTCGTTCAATTTCTGCAAGTAACTTGAAGTTCTCACTTCTTCACCACTAAGCTGAAGGAGGCTAATGTACATGCATAGAGTAAATTAGATAAATAGCTTTCAGTCTTTCTTAAAATATAGAAAATATATACTTTTTTATGTCTTCACTGAATTGGCGGTTCAATAAATTATTAATTTCGTTGACATATATATTTACGTATGGCACAGCACAACATTTTGTTTTTCTTATACATTGGTAAAATTGTTTTATTGTTCAAAGTGTTTGTGTTGTTTTTACTTTTATCGGGGTTCATAATGGGGACGAATGCTCAGTACATGTAGAAAACTGATTTCTGGTCAGTTTTTGCCTGGTAATGTATGTGAATTTATGTGAATATGTAGATAATATATATACATATATAATATTACACTTATTATAAAACAATGGTATTAATTTTTGAATATATAAGAGAGTTATATATTTTGTCATTTCTAGCATTTTGATTTAATTTGTTACTTACAGTCAATTAGACCTAATCCCTTGTTTGCAATCTTTTTAATTAGCAAAAATGCAAAGCCCGTTTTGAATAAAAATTTCCTGAAGTTAATATTTCGAAATAATGAATTAATATGTATGCATTTTTTAAAAAAAATTAACACATGTTTTAAGTATGTAATGACAACCTTCTATACAACAGCAAATTAATCGTTTAGTAAGTGAAAATTCATCCCAAAGCGCATACATCTTATTTTCATTTTAATTGTTAGGTAATGTAAAAAAATAATAGGGAAATAATATTCTAACAGCTTATTAGCAAGGTTAAACATTTTTGTTACTATTCAAATTTTATCGGCAAAGTATATTTTTATAATTATGACTGTTTTGTTTCACTTCAAGTTTATTAATTTAGTTACCGATTTACATTATTTTAAGAATACTACCTATTAAAAATTGTATTGGTTATTCATACAATATGTTAACATACTTTCTGACAGTAATTTGATGTTACCCATACACAGTAGTTGAACTGACCGGTTCTCTCTAAATCGGCTGAATCGAAGCTTAATTTAATTGCAAAGACAGTAGAATCAGCTGTTAAAAAGGCGGTTCTCTCTAAAAGATAGATTTATTTATTGTTATACTTATTTCAACGCAGCTCAAATGGTACTGTAAAATGGTTGCTAAATTATTTGGCAAAGTTCTGTACAGAAGACTGAACATAAAAAAAACATAACCTTTTTTTTTCCCAAGAACACGAGCATCATAATTTAATTTCTGGTATTAATTTCATTGTGATATAAATTTTCAGGTAATAAAAAACAATAATTTCTGTAGATACCATTAATTCGACATTTTTATACCTTTACTCTATTAAGATATGTACATATGTATATATATTATAAATTTAAATACTAGCTTTTGTCACACGAATGTATTCTTGTGCATTCAATTACATTTTATTCACTGAATCACAAATAGATTTAATTTTATAGAAAACGCTTTATCACGACATTTTAGATTTATTAAATTGCAAAAAATAGGCATCTATCTAAAATTAAAGCCGACAGATTTTGTTGTTTTGAAATTTACATTTTTAAATTTATTGTCATTCAAATTTGACTTTTTGATATGTTGTTAATTTAAAGTGAATGAAAGATAAGTTTTTAGAAAGATTTCGAGTAAATACTTCCATACATGAGGAAAAAATAATTCACATTTACTGTGAAATAGATTTTCTGAATTAAATAGCTTATTTTACTAATGTTTTACTTAGTTTAATTTTTACTTTTGAAAATAAAGTATATAGCATTTTACTAAGCGAAAGTCGATAGAATAAATTAATCTTTGTACCGTGTTCTCTTCTACTTCATAAAATAAATTTGATTCTGTGAGTTTAAAAAAAATATTATAACTTATATTTAATTTATTTTCAAAATAGATGGATTTAATGCTTGCATAGCGAAATATTTCTTAAATGGGATGTTAAACTATCTTCCGCTTAATAGTTTTGCAGAATTAAAAAATGAAGTTCAAGAAACCAAAAAAATTATTCTCTTTCTCTCTGGTAATAAATTCGAATAAAAATATATTTATTTTTTAATTTTAGAAGTAGATTATAAAAAATCGTTTCTTTAAAAAAAAAAATCTGTTGAAAGTTTTTGAATGTCGTTCCAAAATTTGTCAAAAATTGTAAAAATTAAAAACACAATATGAGTAATGATTAATACTTGAAAAATATTGCGATATGTTATTCTAGAGTAAAAATGTTTGTGAACCCAAAACATAGAAATTATATTTTTGATTTATTTCTTTAAAGTACAAAATTTCAAAGAATAATGATTAAATTTGAGTTTTCCGTTCTTTGTTTGCGATAACAGATTTGAATTTTTTATTCTGGCTTGTACGATAATAAAATTGACAAATTACAATAACCAGCATTATCGAAGCTAATTTTCCTTTCAAAATTTATCTTAAAACCAATTTTTTGAACTAAGCTTCTGGGTTTTTTTTATTATTATTATTATTATTTTTATAACAACGTTCTAAGCATTACGTGAGAAAGGAGAACTCATACACGAGTGTAATTTATAGCATGACATAATAAATTTGTATTTCATTTAAGTTATAAGGTATTTAATCTTCCGGATATCGAATAACAGTCATGGACGAAGTATCTTAAATTCCTGAATTTACCAGCAGCTTCTTAAAAAATAGAAAATATTTGAATCAATTCATTTTAACTTCATTTAAACAATTTTTTTGAGTCTTTTTGTTGATATTTTATATTTTGAATGATTTGCTTAAATATCTTCTATGACAATATGTTATTAGAAAATATTCCAAGAACAATCTCAATAGAAAAATTTGATCGTAATTTCAAAATGCTATTTTAAAAAGCAATACGATAGATAATCGAAAAAAAATTAATTTTTTAATGAAATATAATTTTAATTTGTTTTCTATTTTCCTTACAAGCAAAAAATATTCAAAACAATTAAGCGAGTCAAATTAAAAATTTTGCGAATTTTGCGAGCGAAATTTTTTTGTAGAGAAAATTCATTTATAAAATGCACATCCGCAATTATTTTTAGAAAATTATTGTAATTGATTTTCTTTTATGAATAAAAACATTGGAATAGTTTACACAAGATACTTAAACGTTTTGATGTAATAGTAATATTTTTTTAGTATTTCATTTTAGTCATAAGTTAGATTGCCAGTCAAATAAAAACATTACAAAATATTAAAATAAGTAAATGAAGCAAAAAATTGTTTCAAGGAGAGTTTAAAATAATGTATTTAAGAGGTAAAAAATTGTGTTTATGCTTATGACCACATGATAGAAGATAAAACTTCTTATTTATTCTAGGCAAGAGAATCCAATTGTTTAGATGTACTGCGTTTTCTTTTACGACATTTCCATGCATGGTAGCTCTTTTTTTTAGCCCATTCATCGCTGAATTTGTTTACTTCATTCATTTTCTGTAGCGAGTGAGTTATTTTGAGGTTTAATGGCGCAAGGGCCAATTTAAGCCAAACTGCGCCAAACATTCGTTAAAAAAAGACATTTGTTTTTAAAATACATTTAAAACATTAAAAATATAGAAATACGTAGAAATTTAATTTAATTTCGGTTAAAAAAAGGTAAAATCGAAGATTGTACGTAAAAGTCAATCCGAACAAATTCAAAAACAAAGACTGGTGGGGGAATTCCTCCACCAAACTCATATGTATTAATAAAAAAGTCATTTTTTTAATTCTAGACTGTGTTAAAAGCAGCGATTTCGTTCATTTTTAATTATTTTGGATATTTGCTGGATGTCATAAAATGCGAGAAACCGTCTTTTATAAAAGCTTTAAAGCCTTCCTCCTCCTCCACATCATACACAATCATATCCTCGTCTTCTGATGTATAATGCATATAGCTTTTCTTCGGTTTATGTGGGGACATTTTTATTTCAATTTCTGGTTTCTGTACTTTTGGGCGCTTTCTTCTATTTCTTGAATTTCGTTTTACACACTTTGGGATTTCAGGTGCATTAAAATGTTCACTATTGGATGTAGTAGGGACAGACTCTGGTAAGGGAACGAATGGTTCAATTTCTGATGAAAGTTCAGCAAATTTATTAGAAGTTGTAAGAGGGCGGGTTTTAGTTTCTAAAGATGAAGCAGAAGTATTCAGGTTATTGCCAAAGGAAGTAGTAGTAGTAGGGATGGTTATTGTTAACCAAGACTCACTTTGTATTGTCTGTATTATTGCAGATGTGGAAGGAAGTAGATGTGCTTGAGTGGATGAAAACGACGTGGAAACGGTAGACACTGAAGACGAGGTACTTGACATCGGATTTGCAGAAGATACGGGTTTCAGACATTGTAAAGGTGGGCAGATTATTTTTGTTATGTTTGGATCTGTTTGGGTAGTTGTGGATAAGTTGAGGGTTTAGTAGCCTGAGCATACGTTTGGGTTAACTGAGGAACTATTAATTTGCGTGTTTCAAAATAAGGGTCTTTTATTGGTTTTAATTTCTTGTATTTGTTTTTTAGTTTTCCATTTTGGGCAAAGTTTGGAATCGGCGGAATGAAGCTGTGAACAGTTAATGCATTTTGGTTCTGGGGTACAATTTGTAGAAGAATGCTCTACAGATGCACACCTAGAGCATGTTATTTGTCCGCGGCAGGAAGTTTGAGAATGACCGAACCTCTGGCACTTAAAACAGAGCAGAGGATTCGATATATAAGAACGTACTTTGCAATTCAGGTAGCCAGCTTTAATGTTTGATGGTAATTTAGGGCTATTGAAGGTTAAAATGAAATGTTTAGTAGGAAAAAGTGAGGAGTCTTTTTTTTTGTTTTAATTCTTCTGACTTGAGTAATCCCTTGGTCAGAAAGTCCTTCCAAGATTTCTGCTTCGGAGGCGCACAAAAGATAAGTTTCGGATATGACACCACGGCAAGAATTTAAGGATTTATGAGGATTTACAGTTAATGGGCAGTCTAAAAATGTTTTGGTTAACAAGAAAGATTTTGTCTGTAAAGCAGATAGTGTTTAAACAAGCAAATCACCAGATCGTAATTTTTTTACCGACTTTGGCTCGCCACTTATTCCTTGTATAGCTTTTTTAATTGCAAACGGTGACTTACGTGACATTTCATTATTAGGAAGAGATAAGATTAAAACTCGAGTATGTGTAGAAACAGTATCAATGTTGAGAATGGGTAATACGAGGCCTTTCCCCGAGCACAGCAGCATTGGATCCATAAGAACGCGTACAAAACTTCTTTCTGGCGTGCTTCCACCCACCATAGAATCCAACAAGGGAGGCAGTGTGCCGGTCATCTGGCAAAAACCAGGCACGGCGCTTACCTGGAGTACACCCAGAATATAATGTTACAGCATCAGGGCAAGTATCCAACGGGTAAACCCGACACTCCTTATCTGCAGCACTAACCCTACAGCAGTGTCTCTTCGGGGACACCGAAGAGAGGTACCACCAGCCGACTGACAGGAGCGGACTCACTCCTGCCACCCATCTACAGTGAAACGTGTGCCGAAGGGAACGAAGAGGTATTCCCAGAACACCGATCTCCTCCATACCGGAGAAGCGTGGGCAAACGGAACGCAAATAATGAACATTTTCCTCCTTGAGGGACGCCGCACACGGCAAATATGCGGGTTGGCTAACCAACGGTGTTAATCAAACCCAAATAAAGCAACATAATCCAAATATTGAAAGAAATCTAAGAAAAAAGAGCTAAGCTAATGCCATACAAAATGTAAAAAACAATATGTTAGTAATAAAACATTAGTTTTTTCAATAGAACAAATAAAATTTGAACAAAGTTCATTTTGTAACATAGGTCTGTGATCTAGACGTGGAAAGAAGAAAAGAAAATTTGAATGACGAGAAAGAGGGTCGAAAATAAAGAAGGATCACTAGGGTACCCCGGGTTCGTGAAGCCCGTATTTACCAAAGATAGATTTCCCCTTGGGAAAAGAAAAAGATCACTTCGGCACCTCGGGATTGTGACACCCGTACTCACCTAAAGAAGGTGATCCCCCTTGAGGGGTTTCATTATCTGTAAAGGGCCATGTTTAAATAAGAATGAATTATTACATATGATATATGGGTATATACGATTTTAATGTCAGATAGTCTAATTGTATATAAACATTTATATGTAAATTACCTATGTAGATTAGATTTAAATAAAATATACGTGTTTATGATACTTACGTACTATCACAGAAATGCAAACGTTCCAGATAACTCGCTACCCTGATTCCTCATGTGTCGTTCGGGTTCAATTGGCAACCATGTGCTTCCTTTCATATAATGCCACCAATACCGTTGCGATAATACGTAAAGTTCAATTGTATAATTTACACACCGGACCGGACTTTTACCGGACATAATGTTTGGCTCAGCAAGCTTATGCCTTAGAGAGCCATTTACTTTTCGTAATTAATCTTTAATTTAATTTCTAAAAATTGTTAGAAATTCTGTAAACAAGTTTTGTCCTTAAATTAATTAAATTAAGTAGTTTAAATACTGTCTTCTTAATTACAGTTAGGGCTTATTCGGAGAATGATTTCCTTAAATTAATTAAGTAAAATTACGTATCTATTTTATTATTATAATTGCAGTTATATACAGTTTAATTTTACATATAATTGAGATAAAAAATATCTCTGTATATTATACTCTAATAAATTTAACACTTAGCTATTTTAATTAAATTTAATAATTTTCTATTAGTGTAACAATCAAAATTTAAACTGTAAAAAATGATAATGGTTACATTTAAATAACTGCTATATTCTGTAAAAAAAGCAATCGCATCTCCAATAACCTTATAAACAGTTGTTCATTAGTGATAATAATCTTAGAGCCTTTTTTTAAATATTGAAAATAAGTTGTAAACTTTATAAAATCATCTAACTCCACAAAAAAAGACACTTTAATTTAATTACCTCATACAGCATGTTCACTAACTTAAAACTAGTTTGTATTGCCTTTCACAATTGTTGAAAATAATTTCGCTACTTTTTAAAGAACCAGCATTTTTATTTTTTATTTCTCTTCAAGATTTCCTTAATTTCCCAAGTTTTGAGCTACAAATTTAATATTAATTGAAAAATATTTACAGTAAATTATCTGTCTTCTTGTTTCGAGACGAAATGATTTAACAACAATATCTAATTTTACAGTTGCGTAGGTTCAACGATTTTTTCAATGCTCACTAAGAAAAATGGATGACGTATATTTCTTCAAATATGTTTTAAAAGTTTTAAATAGATAAAAAAAATCCTGAGTACACTTTGAAGAAATAGCATCATAATTTAATTTTACTTTGAAATATTTATTACGTAAAGTACTCTATATTAACTCGTTTCTTCTTTTGAAACGCAGCATCCATTTTCAGACTTCATGATAGTATATTCATTTAATTGACATTTCCTACTTAAGGCATTATTTAGTACTTTGCCAACTTCTGATAATATTTATTTATGAATTACCAACCTCACTTCTATATTATTAAGGAAGAACTTATCTTTATAAAGTCCAATGGTTTTATGGAATCAGTCTTTTCAGAAATTATTTTAAGTCCAAGTTACTTTGCACTAATAACAAAAAGAAAAAATTACAAATGTATGAGAAAAAAAATTGAGTTTTTGTCTCTCTTTTTTATATCATCATACTATTTATTGCCTTGAAAAACTTTTTCATCCTGTTGTTATTAAAAAAACATCCTTTAGACCTGAGATGAGCAAATAGAGGCCCTTAAAGAGTTTTTGCGGCTATCCAAGTTATTCATAAAACACATACACAGAAAATGTTGATATTTTAGTTTACATCTCTGTGTGAGCGAGGCCCAGTGGCCGATGGGTCGCGCTTCCACACCATAGTTCCGGGGTTCTATCATCGAGCTGGTCAAGGTCGACTCAGCCTTCCATACCTTCAGTGGGTCAATAAATGAATACTGAACTTGCTTGGGGACTAAACACTGGGAGTTTCGCTTCACACTGTCCACCTGATCGGGGCATATGCTCATGCACCTCAGAGCCTAATGGTCACATACACTGAGAGGGGTGTAGGGGGCCTTGGACCTCATGGACTTTTGCGCCACTTTTATTTATTTTTTTATTTTTGTGAGCAAAGATTTCATTGCATGGAGATCAGTAAAAGTGTATACAGGGTGTTTATAAATGAATATCTCAGTTTTAACGCTTTCTGGTACTTATTACACTTAACTTATTAGTATAACTCATACATCAAATGAAAGACCAACTGAAACAGTTTTGTTTGCTGGCATGTGTGCGCATGTGCACGAAAGGTATGCTAATTTTTCCCCCTTCCCCGCCGATCAGCGAGCTTGAAGAAAAAATGACAGTTAGTGAACAGAAAGAGTTTTTGTGTTCCCCATTTTGCAAAGACAGAATCTTCTATTAAAGGGCAACGAGTGCTCTGGTGGACTCCTCAATGCGCATGTGAACACTCATAATGTGCGCATCTGGAGCTTATAAAATCCTCCCGAGGAGATAGAATCGCAACGAGACTCTCCTAGAATGTTTTTTGTGCCATATCTCGGCGGGAAGTGTATGGTCATTTCATTTTCGAAGAACCCCTTGTAACTGGTTCTGCCTATTTTGATGCTGTACAACTATGGCTATTTCCCCAATTGAAAGAAAAGGAACCAGATAACTTCATTTGGCAGCAAGATGGTGCACTGCCTCATTAGCAACTCTCAGTACGCGATTGGTTGAGCATCACTGTACTCGATCAATAGATCTTCTGCAAAGGGCCTCCCGATAAAGCTTTCTCCGCATGGCCTCCTCGTTCTCCCGATCTGATCCCATGTGATTTTCATCTGTGGGGATTTATTAAGGATTGTGTGTACGTACCTCAGCTACCAGCTAACCTCCCAGATTTAAGACACAGGATTGAAGCAGATGTTGCATGAATAACCTCAGTTACCAAGTTTGGTATGAACTCGAACATCGACTTGATGTGTGCCGTGTGACGAGCGGTGCTAACATTGGATATTTGTAAGCTAGTAGCTAAAAATGTTTCAATTACTCTTTCATTTGATGTATGAAGTGTACTTGTAAGTTATATGTGATAAATACTCTAAAGCGTTAAAACACCGATATTCATTTAGAAACATCCGGTATATTGTTTATAATTGACTGACATTAACTTGCAGGCTGAGATAAGCATTCTACATAAAGCAATTTCACTACGAATAAGAAAAGTGAGATAAGGTAGATTTTTCTCATTAACCTTATAATAAAACTAAATGAAATTTCGGCTGTAGATATGAAATAAGCATAATAAATGTATTGGATAAAACTACTGCTCATTTATGTCACTTATATTTTTTATTTTTTTATTTTTATGGTAAAACTTATACTTTTTTTTCTGAGATGAAATCATTTTAAAAAGATGCGCCTCTTTGGCCTCCTCCACTTCCACAATGTGACCCTCGACCCAAAAGAATTGACCACTCCTGGTGTAGTAGGTCTGATGCATGCTAAATCTATCTCTGCTCAGTCTTCATGTTTTAGAGATGCGACAGATGGAGAATGCGGGATAACTCTGTTCGCATTCTCATTTCTTGACTGTAGTTCAACTTTACTAGGTCAATAGTAAATATACCTCATATAGCTGTAGAATAAGACATAGAAAACCGACAAAGTAAAAAATAATTTTATATATTGAATACATAATGCAAAAGGTATTCTTATATAAGTGACTTCAAAAAAGAATAGTCATATCTATATTCCAAATGAACACAATTGTTTAATCTTGTCATAGTGAACTTCAAAAGTATTTGACTATTTTATTTGTTTCACAGAAATTTTGATAAATGCATAACAGTATATATCAGTCATGTAGACTTATCT
>BMAV01013703.1:383863-417906 GCA_019973955.1 Trichonephila inaurata madagascariensis | reverse complement strand
TCAGCGTTCTGACCTAATAATTAAATGGCGCGTTACATATGTTTATTTTGGCAACTCTGAAGTCGCCAATTACGTTCGAAGGTGCCAACACGGATAAATTAAATTTGATAAGGCGGGTAGACTAAAAAATTATCTCGCAAAATCTTAGTGGGTTCAATTTAATTATAAAGTAAATGAAATTCCTCGAGGGAAAATTTAGGGATTTAATACATATTTACATATGTATAAGTGTATCCTGATTCCTAATATACTTTATAAAATATAAATTTATAACACATTTAGAAAATGTTTATAAACTGAACATATATACACATAAGGACGATGCAAAAAATATTCCAGTTCTTCAAAAGACCTACTAATTTTAACTGTATAATGATATATTAACTAATTTTTGCATTTATTTATTATCTTTCAGGAGATGTATACATTGTTAAATACTGTAAATTTAAATTATTTATCACTTTTCTTAAAAAATGCATGTCAGTAACACAGTATTACTGTATATTGATATGAATATATCAATTACCACTTTAGATTCATATGTGATAATTGAAATAAACTTCTTACTCACTGTTTACTTCACATTTCATCTGTATTAAATTCACGAGATCTCATATTCTGATTTGGCAACTATATTAATATTGTTCTTTCCAGATCTTATTTATTAATTCGCAATATACTATAGAAGGACTTTTGTAGTTGAAGTAACTTTTTATTGATTAATCTAGCGTTTCTCAAATTGTAGGGCGCTAGCATATTGAAATGTCGATAGCAAAAGATTGTTTTTTTAAAAAAAAATTTAATTACTAAGTAAAGAAACAAAATCATTCTGAGATAATACAAAATAAAACACGCATTTACACAGATATAATACACTTATAAATGCATCAGTACTGCACAATGTATTTGATAATTAATTTAAGAAAATTAAGTTAAGAAGAAGCTTAATGTGTGATTTCCATTGACCCAATGGGCTTGACGTATATAAAATTATGTACAAGATGTAGCACATCTTGATAATCTGTACGTGTTATAATTAATCCCTTAACTACCGATTAAAAGTTATGTGACTCGCTTTCCTATGCCACCGTTTTCTACGTAGGCGCGTATGTCATGTATTGGGGGGGAGGGGTTGGAAGAAAAGGAATAAATAAAAAAAAAATCCTCTGGAATAAGTAAATCCTTCTAAAACACTGTCTAGATCCTTATATTGCATTCCAAAGCCCTTAGAGTAATTTTATGGATTACGGTGCACATAAACGATCATACCCCATACATATATGCCCGGAGCAGTTAACGCTTTGGCTGAGTGAGACTTTTATATACCCCTGTGACATTTAAGAGATTAATGTCGTATTGTAGCTTTAGGATCAAAGTATAGTCTTCTTGAATTCAATGCATTGTTATTGTACGGGGGGGGGAGCGATGAACATTAGGATTGAATATTGGGTCGTGAATATTGAAAGTTTGAGAAGCACTGGGTAAAGCACACGCCAACGTGACATATCACACACACTTTTGCACATCAAACATCTGTAAAAAGACTCAAACCAAAAGGATTTTACGTTACTCATAATCATATCAATAAATTGAAATAAAATATTGACTAAATGAACACATTTAGTTATATCGTTGAAATTCAAAATTAGTCTTAACCAATCTAAGCACGGTTCTTTCTTTATTAAGGAAAGTGAAATTCTTCAACCCGTTAACTTCCGGGTATGCAGTGTATTGGATGGAAAAGAAAATTCATAAGAAAGAAAATTTTTCTTTGTAATAAGTAAATCTTTCGCAAACCTTGCCAAGGTCATTTTATTACATTTCAAAGAATTCGGAATAGTATTACTGGTAGCCGTGCCAAGAAGAGATCGCATTTCAAAAAGACGTACATATACGGAAGGGCCATTTAAAGCACCTGATTAACCAGAGGTATAGAAGAGCGGAACACTAAGGGGTTAAATAATAAAATATATAATTCGAATCTGTTTTATCTATAGATGTTATCAATTACATTAATTACGCTGAATAAATCTATTTGTAACAAAAAGTTATCGATGCTGACTTCGAAATATTATACATATTTTATATATATATATATATATATATATATATATATATAGTTATTTTCTTAACAATTCAACCATCTTTACACAGCGAATTGAAGCAAGAGCACGCTTCTTAAATCTGTATTTATTGTTCTTAAAATGATATAACAGTTCACTGTTGTATTACAGAAAGAGTACAGATCAATTTTGAATTTGCGTAAAGTTACGATCGTAATTACAAGGATATCTAGGTTAATTGTAATCTGATGGAAGAAGCTAATTGCCTCATTTTACAAGCAAATTAGAATTCTCAAATCGTTTCCTTTTCGAGTTTTCCAGGACACAATCTTGGTTACTTTAAAGAATTTCCTATAACAATCCTGAATCAGTGTAACTAAATTAGAATGAAATATAGTTTTTAAATACAAATATAGCGTAATATTGAATTATATTTTCTGTACTGAAAAATGTCTTCGTATGTATCCAGGGTAAATGGATTATTTAAAATTCTGAGAATACTAGGAATCAAATCTGTAAAAAAGAACTCTTAAATCTTTCATTATTGAAGGTTTTTTTTGCCGGGGAGGGGTTGCATTAGTCAATGGTTCTATGCTTATTTTCTTTTTCATAAGTGGAACGATTAACTGTAACAAAACTCACTTGTTAAAAGAAAAAAGTTTCTCAAAATTTCATTTATTTACAATTACTTTTACTTGGCGTTGAAATTTATTATTATTTTTTACATTTGTATATTGAACACTTTTAGTAGTATTAGTTAATGACGAAAAAATTGTGAATTTAGCAAAACTTAAAGAGACAATAATTGGTATAAAATAATCATGATGTAATAAAAGCTGGATTTCAATAATAACTACATAACCAAAGAAATTATTTTTAAAAAAATTTGAAGCGTCTTTACACTTGTTTCTCATAGGAACTAAACACAGAACATTTCCCAGATCATTGTAATGTGGAGCCCAATGTATTCAGATTTATTTAAATTTACGAAATGCTATATATGTTTCAATAATATGAAGCTAATTTTTCTATTCTTTGACTAATAAAAAAAATTACAAGACTTGAAGGCCATTTTTTTATTCATCATACTAGCTTTTCAACAACATACATGTCTTAACGTACACAATTTTTAATGCTAAAATACCAGCGATATATTGCTGGTCAATAAAATTGCAACATCAGGAAGGAAACTGGATAAAAATACCCTTTACTTATTAGTACGATAACGCCATAGGAGGAAAAAAACATGATTATTAAGTTGTAGCAATATAAGGGTATACTAAGTACAGGGGATTGCAATATCGGACTAAAAGTTCAATATCGGTATTCGGTATTTTTTAGATCTTAATACCGGGATACCGGTTTTAATACCGATAGAAGAAATTTTAGAAAAAGAAAGAAAACACGGGTGTTTCTTTGTTTTATTTGCCAGTTTTATTACGGAATGTAAATATTTTACAAAAAGTAATATGTAACTTATAAATTATAACAGTACATTAAGAATCACAAAAAGTATAAAGGGATATCTTATTTATTTAAATCAGTATTCAGTCTGTGGTACTATTACAAATGTTTGAAATGTGACCCTAAAAATCATATTTCATCAATTGTATTATCAAAAAATTCAGAATAAAATTTTGTGCAAAAATTACCAACTGTCGAAAAACTCTTTCGGCATTTACACTTGTTTGTGGTACTATTAGCAACGCACGATATACTTTTTCCAAGTATTTACCTCTAAATCCTTTTATAAATAAATTTCGCCGTGGGATGGTTTTAGATATAGTTGATTTCTGTATTATATTTCGGTTTGCTGAAATGTTAATAGTTATCGCTAATTCTAATCTTGATACAATAGACAATTCCTTTACACAATTGACATTAGTCATTATTATCTTCGATAACTGTACCAAATACTTCTGAATGTGGATAGGTTTGTGTTTAAACGATTTTAAGAAAATTTACTATAAACTTGTTCAAATTTGAATTGATTAGTCTATTTTTTTATTTTTCATTTTCATTTTAGAGTCATAATTATGTGCATGCCGTAAGACATTTTTTTATTTCGGTATACAAACACAACCTTGTTTTCACAGATACAGAGTAATACACAGAATCCTGCGAGTGTAAAGTATCGCTCTGAGCTGTAATAGGATAGTTTTGGCCCTCCTCCTTGGATGATTCACCTATTTTATCACTTCCCTTGGTTGTACGATGCAACTATGTATTCACATAGTCTAATTGATTTAACTCGTTTGGGAGACATAAAAATAATGTATACTGTTTTGCTATGTTGGTGATCCCTGAACATATAGTGGAAACAATTTCAAAAAAAAAAATTCTAGTAAATACCGAAAAACCGGTATTTAAACTTGTGAATACCGGTATTACAAAGTTGTGCAAATGGCTCAAAATACCGGTAATCGGTATCCCGTATACCGGTATTGCAATTCCTACTGAGTACTGCAGCGCTTCTCAAACTGTAGGGCGCACCCCTCTAGGGGGCGTGATAACACTAGAAGGGGGCGCAAGCATATTGAAAAGTCGAAAACAAAAAAATATTTCAAAAAAATTTTTCATTTTTTGAAAGTAAAACAAACAAAATATATTCTGTCATAATAAAAAAAATACATTTATACCGATATAATACACTTATAAATGTATCAGTACTGCACTATGTACTTTATAATCATCTTAACAATACCAAGCTAAGAACAAGTTTAAAAATTACCAGTGATCGCACCGGTTGGTTATATATATAGAATTATATACAAAAATTAACTTTTATCCGGATCACGTACGGCTTATAATTAATCCCTTAACTGCTCATTAAAAGTTATGCGATTCACTTTCCAATGCCACTATTGCATGCATGTGTATTTGGGGGGAGGGAGAAAGGGAAAATAAGAAAATTCTCTGAAATAGGTAAATTCTTCTCAAACAATGTTAAAGTCATTTTATTGCATTCCAAAGTCTTCGGAATAATTTTATGGATAGTAGTGAACATATTTCGGATAGACGTATGTATACGTCCGGGGCAATTTACACACTGGCTGAGTGAGACGTTTATATACGTCGATGGCGAAGAGGTTAAAGCCGTATTGTAGCTTTAGCATCAAAGTATCGTATTATCGAATTCAATACATCGTTATTGTATGGAGGGAGGCGCAATGAAAATTGTGACTCAATATTGGGTCTCAAGTATTGAAAATTTGAGAAGTACTGGAGTACTGACATAGAGTTGCTACCTCTGTAAATTCAAGCAACTCTAAGCCAATCAGGCATTGAGTCGAACGGGGCTTGAATAATAGATATTAGCAAGCAAGCTTCAAGTCTAAACCATACTTCATCAATCAAAGTAGCCAGAGAGCTGTAAAACTCTGGTCTCTCAGCAATCCTGGCAGGATGTATTCAATTAGCAAGGGATCTTAGAAAACGTATTGCCGAGATGGAAACGGGCGTACACCATTTGAGTCAGAATAAGTCATGACACAAAAACAGTACTTGGTCTTATGATACTTTTTTAAAAATAATACACATTCATGTCCTGTAAGATTTTCAATGGCCTTAAGGTCACGGAAATGTGATGTGTTGGCTGTTTATATTATCTACAACCTAAACAAGAGGTATTTGTGTTGTGTTCAGAATGTGAATACCGTCACTTCAGTTCAGTGCCCGTAAATCAATATTGAATGAAAGCAGGAAACGATGAATCATCCAAACATACGTACAATCCTCAAGACACAGCACACAGAACTGGAACTCGTCTGCGAAGAGGTCAGTTTTGTACTGGACACACTCTGTTTCATTGTATCTAAGAATTCGCTATAATGATCACCATTAAGACAATCAGTGTTGCACCAATCATCGGCACACTATACATGAATATACATTTCGTACTTCAAATAAGACAATTATTTGACTCAAGTTCCATGATTTTGCTTTAAGATCATGCGAAGCCGGTAATACAATATATATGTTCACCTAAGTGGTAGTAGCGAGGTATCATTGAGGTCCTAAATAATGTTTATAAAATCAACCTCAATTCGCCTATTCCGTATTCAAGTAACTGTCATTCAATTTCGATCAATGAGAATAGCAAAAACTCGAAACGTTATACTACACTTATGGTTTGCCATGATATCGCCTCTATCGAATTCTGACTCGTATATTCGTAATATTTTCTCTTTCTTATACGAGGCATAATTCGATCTTCTCACAGGTAATCAACACTTAAATGTGATTTCCGACTAAAAGTCTCACTGCGTAGCTTTCCTATATAGTTTTTGCTAACTAATCCATTCTGTTTTGCTTAAGAAACAAACATCTAACTACCCTTTTATATTCTTCCTTTCATATGAATTTGAAGTTTGTATCACCCCTTCTTCGTAGTGTTGTAATTGTAATGACCAGCATGTACATTTATATGTATAACATTAATACAAATTTGAAGAAATGAGTGGAAAAATGTATTTTTAGAGAATATTATACAAAATTATATACAAAAATCTACAAAAATTTAAAACAGGAACATTGAATATTGCACGTAGAATAACTTGCCCCATTTCATATAGAATTTTCTAATCTGATTATTTGAATCATGTTGTTATTAAAACCTAGATAATGTCTTGCAATCATAATAAGAAAAAACTGCACTAATAAGCATTTGTAGAGCTTAAAGGATATACTCTGGTTTTTTGCATATTACAAATATGATACAACAGTCTGCTCACCTCCCCTCCCACTCCCCCAAAAAAATTTATCTACAAATTTTAGGCAAGAACACAATAATGTATTGAAAATTGTATGCAGATATTAAATTTAATGAAATATATTTTAAGAAATTAGCTGATGAAACAGTAGTGCACAAATATTATTTCGTACAAAATAAAAATCCCGGATATTTCTATCTTTTAGAGTGAAGGAAAATAAATGCCCTTCCCCCACCCAAAAAAAAAGGGAAGGTATTCTACCATACTTGTGAAATTCTTATATCCTCACAACTACCACTTTTCTCTGTATTCGATATTTTATTATTCTTCAAATCTCTTCTTCTTGCTCTTCAATAGATCAAAAAGAAATACTCGAAAATATCCTGACCAATCAGCCGTAAGCAAAATCCTGTATTCAATGGACGATCTCTTGACAGGCCGGTATGCTCTTTTCGACATTTCCTGGCCTTTCTGAAATAAAAATACCTTTTGCCACTTTAGAATATTCTACTGTATCACAGGTTGCAAGAATATATTCATTCACTTTAATGTAGGAGTTGTAAAAAAGTTTAATTTTTATAGATTAGAGAGAATAAGAGAGAAGTGAAATACCTAAAAAATAAATTTTTTAATACTGTAAATAATAACTGTCAGTTTTTATATGTTGTGTGATTATACCATTTTTGATAATATTGCTTTGTAATCAATATTCATAGGAAATGTATATCCTTGCAATGTGCTCTAAGAACAAAACAAATTTAAATACCTTTTCTTATTTGAATCATTGCAATAGGATATCTATTCTTCTGAGTTAATATTTTCGATGTGTTTGTTTTCGATGTTTAATACTTGAAGTTATTGTCTACTCTTTAATTTTAAAAGTTTTCTATAAGCAGAAACTTAGAATTCAATATACAAAATCTTAAGAAAATAAAGTATTTAAAACTAACAAACATGGAAATATGTACAATATATTTTTATAGTTGTAATAGAAAATGTCGTTACGGTGAAATATAACTATGGACTTTATAAAAAAATACTGGGTTACATAATTTTTCAATACATTTCTCAAGAATCCAGAATAACAAAATTTCATTTAAAAACAAATCATTCCCTTTTTTTTTTTAAATATAAGCAAAGGAATAACAACATTCCTTTCTAAAAGGTCTAATAGAGAACTTCACTAAAAAATTCCTAAATATATTTCTATCAATTGCAATGTGAATTACATTTAATAAAAACAAGAACCTAGCCATAATATATTCGATAACACTTAAATTAAATGACATTTAAAAGTAAAACAAATACTTCTCGTAAGAATTGTAATAATAAAAGTCGATTCAAAGCAAAATACTCTTAATTAAAATTTCGTTCAATGAAACTTTGAAAAGTACCTGAAATCCTGAAATATTCATCTTTCATAAAAGATGTATTTAAAAAATAAGACAATGGGATATAAAAGAAATATACTTAAGAAAAATAAACATGTTTTTATTACAGAATGGGGAAAGAAACCTAACGATGCTTAAGCATTTGAAAATGAACTCTCAGTAATTGCTTAGGTATAAACAGTTATGTTTTAAGTTATAGAGAAAGTCCCATATGTACATAAACGCCCTGTGAATATTTATAATGCTAATCAAAGTCGCGGTGAATAGAAAACACCATACCAGTATTCTGAAGTTATTCCAGTATACAACTGTTATAATCGCAGTTCTGGACCGTGAGAGGATGTTGCAGGTTACTTTTTATCAACGAAACTGCAAACAGAAACATTAAAATTACTTTATGCATTCCAGAGCTACTGCCAACACTTCCCTATCAGCTTGCGTGATTTTTGCTAGTAGCTGTTTTGAACAATTACTGTTGTTATTTCCAGTTAAACTTGCTATTCTAGAGTTTATGCCATACTTGTGCTCCTATGTCGTCTTTACGGTATTACCATTCTGCTGTTTCTTGCACCTTTATGTTTAATTCCTTTCTGTAATGAATGATGTTTGTTTTGATACGGTGATACAACTAAATGTATTTCATTCTCTTCAAACATACTCTGCAAAAATAAAATTTAATTTTAATTAATTAGTTTTAATTTAAAATTAGCATATACGTTTAATTTTAATTGCAAAAGATTTTTAAAAGTACTATATGAATTTGGTAATTGTCCATGATCATTTTCAAAATTAATAATGTCCCGATATGGAAATTATAAATAATTATACTCTTTTCGCAGAGAAAGATATTCTAGAAATTCAATACTCCCCGAAAATGAGGAAATTCTGAAAATTATAATTGTTTTCTCTAAGCGAAAGAAATAATACAATAGACGTTTAGACGCATTGATAGTTAACATAAATATGATGCTGCAGATCTATTTAGTGTTTCTATACGCTACAATGAAGGTTATTAATTCCTTTTTCTTCCAGTGAAAAGATACGCTTGATACTTGTTTGAAAATATCGGTTCTCCGTCTATGAATGAATGCATTGTTTGAACATAATCAGTATTTCGTAGTTTGGCTTCTTTCTGTGTCAGTGATACGTGTTCGTTCAATGAACTATGGTCTCCTTTGTCTTGCAAGGCATTTGTATTTGATAAGAGAAACATTTCTTTCATTCAACATTAATGCATATTCATGCAAAGCCTATCATGACTCATTTACCTGAAACATGTAATATCCTTGTTTAATATGATCTAGATCATAAAATGATAGTATATATCTAGACTTAGTACATCAAAAAGAAAAATAAAACAATGATTTAAGAACCCAATTTTTAGATTACAGCGCATTTAAATATAAAATGAAATAATTAATTTCTGAAGTTACTTTTTCGCATCGCACTTGTATTATGTGTGTGAATCTGTAGTATATTCCATTGTACAATAATACGTTTTCTGTAAATACTTTGCACATTTTCGGCTTAATTAATATAAGTTACATAATGACAATTTCAATGATACTTAGAACTGTACCATAAGTGTTCGTATAGTTCCCTAATATTTACAAAGCTTCTCAGATTGTTACACCTTCATTTAAATGAATCACTTGAATTTTGTAGAGCAACACATAGCAAATATTTAACATTTTTTCTTCATTATATTCTATATTTCTCTAGTGTTATGATTTCACTACTTCCTAGTTTTTTTTTACTTTACAGATGTTAAGCAGTTCTATATTTCTATTGATATAGCGTACTTGTTTTAATATTTTCAACAAATTATTTACAAATTACTAGATTAACTTTTCTGTAAACTTTGGTTTCATATAAAAGAGAATGTCATCTTGTGAGCTTTGTAATCCAAAAATAAGTAAATAGGCTCTATTATATCATAGAATTATTTTATAAAACTTTTAAAAAATTATTCATTGGTTATTAAATTTTATAATCATAATAAGGAGTATTAAAATACGTTAATGACTTAAAAGTAAATATATATATATAGATAGTCTGCTATTTTTTAATTACACACATAATTATTTTAATTTTTCATATATAATTTCTTATTTAAATGAAAGCATATTTATATCACAAATAAATAATTTCTATCTAACTTTTACTCTGGTGTATACTTTAACATAAAAAATAGCTTTAAAATATTTTTTCAGGATCTGAAATCAGACACATTTGTAAAAAAAAAATAATAGGAGATTGATTTTCTTCATTGTGATTATGGAGATCTAATATCTAAAATGATTCTATTAAGCAAAATAATTACTAAAAACTATGTTTTTTTCAACATTCTAAGACCATTCATTCCATTTTGATGTATAAAATTGTAAAATCAAATGCTGAACAATTTTCCATCGTCATTACGCGGCTGCTGGACAAGAATGTGCAAATCACTACAGATGATTTACACAATCAGTCAGACAAGAAATTTGAATACATTAATTAATTCTAAAATATAGTAACACAAAATGCTACATTTAGTTTGAATTTTGTACTTTATTCCGTTATGCTTAGGTTTAAAATAATAAGGCTTTATAATTATTTTATAGAAATGTTTACTTCCCCTGTAAAATTCATTAATTTCTAGTCTTTCAAGGTTTTTCATCCATTATATATGTTCCTTACGTTTTACAATTTTTTAAAAATTTGTTGAATTATTTTTACTAATTAATCAACTTCGTATATATTGCCAGTAAATTGATGGAATTATTGTGTTTAAAAACCCGATTTTTACTTTCTGTATTCATTACATTATTACTCACATATGCATCTAAATATCTTAGAATGTTCTTTTCGAACGGGCAAAAACTGTACAAAGAGGGAAAAAACAATTTATAATATATTCAGCGATTTCAACGAAGCAAAAATTAAGTGGGAAAGCACACTCAGTTGTTTTCTCTTGTCACCATAGGCCTTCAATGCAGAGAAAAACTAGCTCACTTAAAAAGACAAACGGTTAGAAGGTTTTCTTCCTAACGAAGAGTTATTTCGTGAACTCTGTCGAGGCTTCATTTGGCTTTATTCGACGCATCAGCCTGGAGGCAGCAAGACTCCACATAACAAGAAAGCATGGTTACACTTCGTCCGGAAAGGTTGCCTGATCATTACATCAGCAAATGATCACAGTCTCTCTGACCTGCAGGTCATTCTGAAAGTGTAAGGAAAATTGTTGTTGTTTGATTAGAATGAAGAAAGATTTGTGTACATTTCTGAATAGATTTGGTAGTTCTATTCAGAATGTAATAAACTGTTAATTTAACCTATGTTTCCGAATTATGTTACATTTTCGATAACGCTAGTGACAACTGAATATGTGGAATATTTTACCCGCGATTCTTATTCAAGAATATATAAGCATAGTATATTTGTAAATAAAACAATCGGTAAAAGATGCACCAACCTCTTCTATTTGTAACTAATAGTTGTCCATAATTCAACTCTGGGATTTATTTGAAAAAGTATTATGTTTACATATAACTTTTTCAAGCATAATTGTGAAATATATTTGGTCTCCATTTAAATAACGGGTTTTTAAGCAAATATTAAAGTGGGTAAGTACCCAACGAATAATAATAAAACACTTATTTACAACTTTTTTATGGAAGAACTACAAACCTTTCTACTGCTAATGCAATTTAAGCTTTTTTTCGAGTCAAATCAGAAGCATTTGAAAAACCAAAATTCATAATTCTGGTATGTATTAATTAATGGCAATTTTTAGATAAAATACAATTTCTCAAATGTGTAACCTTCAAAACAAACGGAGTATTTCTGTAAGAGAAAAGGTACTTATCTTATAGCTGTGAAACTTTGTACAAGTACTATAACTAAGAAAATAAAACATTTTAAAGAAATATTTTGACATGTAGGCTATTTAGAAGAGTTAAAGTTTATGTATTTTAACCCTTTTAAGACCATTTACATGTTATTTTATGAGTTACGTTTGAACCAAGAATTTAAAAAATCTTATTAAATTAAAAATAAGTTCATCGCGGAAAAACAAATACCGGCATTAGCATTGATTTTCTTTATTTTTATTAAAAACGTATTAGAACTTGAAAAATGTAAGATTAAGTTATTAGTTTTAATTTTGTACAAGTTTCTTTACGAAAAATTATTGGAATTTATATTATGTTTCATATTTCCTACGTTTAATACGTTGTTAATTTCATTAAACAATATATCCATGCGCAATTGATTCTGGAAATGTAACTCTAGAAGCAATGGCTCTTGATTTTTTTTTGTGTGTGTGTGTGCTTTTTTTTATTAAAGAGTTAGTAGATTACATCTTGATACTCTCAGCTTATGGTTATTTATATTTTTAAGAAATGAATTATAGAACTGTTAAATGTATTGCACCTTTTTTTTCTGGATAAAGAAGATTACTTAACACGCTCTTGCATTATGGTTATTTCCAGCTGCACAAATTTATTCTAGAACTATAATTTTGAGAGTTTTCATTTTATCTGTTTCTGTTGTAAATTCTAAATATAATTTTAATGCAGTAATATAATAAGAAAATTGGAACGTTGGTGCATTAAAGCTGAAATTTGAGTTCTAGAATTGCAACTTTCATGGCATATTTTATTTAATTCAAACAGAGTGCACTGAAATATTTCATTTTGTAAAACTGATTGAAAAACACATTTCAATCCCATTAAAATACATTCTCATGAGCATTAAATGTTAAGAAAATAATGGTAAAACTTATGATGCTTTACATATATATTTTTAGCCTTAATATGAATAATGCATTGAAATATTTCGTAAAAAATGATGACTTATTACATTTTACATTTAATTACGTTTCATTTTACAGCTTGCCTTATACAAGAAAACTTAGAGCTGTTTTCGGCAAATATACAAGAGACTGAACGAAACGTGGAACATATTTTCAAACATAAAATCCTTCAATTTTCATGAATATTTATAATATTATCCTACATATATCTCTAAATAATATAGTGTTTTTAAAATTTCAAAATATCCCATGAATACCTTTTTTTTTTTTAAATTTAACACATTAAGGAGTAGCTTATTTAACATTATTGCACAGGACAAAAATTAGAAACATATTTTATGCCCAAAAAAAGGCATACTTTCAGTTAAAAATGAAAAGTATGATAAAATATGCTTCTTTAAGCCAGAATATAATATTAAAGTTCCCGGTGTTTCATATCTGGAAAAATGTTCCAATTCAAGTCCTGATCTTAACATGGACAGAAGACAGCCTTAAATAAATAATGTTATTGTTGAAAATATGATACATGTTTTTATTAAAACTTCATTGATTAAATAACAGAATAGAGAATAACAGAACATTGATACACCAGAGTAAACAGAATAGAGTCTTTTATTTTATTAGACTCACAAAAGTGGTATCGGTATCTTTAAATAAAAGTACTTGCGATTGTCTTTCATCTCAGGAGTTAGGTATTTGAGATGATAAGGATATGTTATACTTTCTCTAAAAAATTGTTCTCGAAGTAATGTAAATATTAAATAGTAAAAACGCCCAGCGCTGCCACTCCCGGGTTAAATCACTTCTATCTTATAAAAATATAAATAAGCGTTTTTTTAAACACTTTATCTTTAATCCATTCTCCGTCAGTAGATATTTGGTTAAAGCTCCTTTTTGGTCGAAATTGCAATATTTTTATCCGTTTTCTCTATTAAAATATTTGCAAAAAGTTAAGCCTTTGTAGAATCTTTGTTTGTGGTACACTCTCATTAGATTTATCTTTTTGAAGCATAAATTCTTGTAAGTAAATATACTATAATAAACACAGCTCGTTCAGTGTATTCACTTGATTCGAACTCTGTATCTATAGCTGTTGTTCCTTCACATCTTTTGTTATTCAATTTAAGTTTGCAAATTTAGTTCCAAAGGAAATTGTTTGTCATTTCGCTTTTAAAGTGATTACACCTTTTCAGTGATTGCGTATGAACAAAATTCATAAGAAATTATTTCCAAATAAAAATTTACAAAGAAATGAATTTTTTATTCGCTTATTTTTTTCCTTAATAATCAAAAGAAAGGAGTGTTAAACACAGGCATAATCAACTAAAATCATTAGAGGGTACAATAATTAGTGCATGTAATGGAGTTGATGATGCAATATCTTCAATTTGAGGCACTGAGTCTTGTTGTAGCGTGCATAATATTTTGAAGCATGCCAACTATGCGTAACATTTAGGAGTAATCTGCTCAAATCTTTTTAATTTGGTTGTTTTTGTTGGCTATTAGTTGCTTTCATTCAAAATTCCATTCTATTAATTTTTATTAATAATAGGAATTTTTGGAATTATTTGCTCTATAGAAAACTAAAACGGGTTTGATTATATAGGGATGTGTTCGCGCGTTCTTGCTTGCTTATAAAACATATATTTGAACAGAAGAGTTTAAATATTTTTTTTTCTATTACGTATATTTTAAATTTCAAGTGAAATGTATGATTGCTTAGATCTACGAAAACGTGGGAAAATAGTCAAAAGTGTCATTATCTTGTATCTACAGGTATATTTTTAAAAAAATAGAAAACTATTACTCAAAATCAAGGCAGTTTTTTTTTTTTTAAAAAACGCATGTTTGTTTTTTTTTTAATTGATCTACAGAAAGCCTATTAACTTTAATGGAATGTATATTAAAAGAAAAAAGGAATAAAAATGTAATTACGCTTTCCTCACCAAAGGATTTTTTTAACCAAAAGTTTTTAGTGATAAAATATGTTAAAACCCATAGTTTCTTTCTTTTTTTTTTTTTTTTTTTTGTCATTCTGAAATATATTTCTCATTTTCTTCTTTGTTACACATACCTTTATTCATTGTGTAAAAAGTCAAATTAATTGATTGATGACACATCGAAAGTATAAAAAAAAGTCTTACAGAAGAAGAAAAAAGCTACGGTAAAAAAAGTAGTTACCAGAAATTATTAAATTTCTTAAAATGGAAACTTTCATTTTATAAATCTGAATATTTTAATAAAATAGGAAACAAAGATTTTACAAAAATTCTTTTGATCGATGTCACATAATTTATCTTTCCCCTTTAAAAAGTTGAATTAAAAGTATTTTGGAGACTGCTTTAGATTGCGTGTGTTTTCATACTACAGTACTGCGCTAAAACGTTTTCTTTGATCGAAAGAAAATGGAAAGCATTGAAAAGAAAAAGAGGGGCAAAATAAAAAGGTAAACTTATATTTCTTTCCCGTGAATTTCTTTTTAATATAAGGAAAACGAAGATGTAGAATTGACTACGTGCTTTTAATTAGGTTTTTACGTTTTACTCTAAAAATATTACAATTCATGGATTTTTTTTTCTTCTGTTGATTTCTACTTAGTGTATAAAAAGAAAATCCTGATTGAATTCAGACAAAATGTAGTATGTAAAAAGAGTCGTTAGAATGTTTTAAACTTTTCATCTTGAATGTTTGTTCTGTGTTCAACGCAATTGACATAGCAATGGAGATTTTTCTTCTTTTATGTGCTCATCACACTGATGAGTTGCCTACTTTACTTATTTAATACGAAATAAAATACCTAAAATTTTTTATAAGATGAAAAAACATGTATACTTCTGAAATTAATATGGTGAGCAAATAGATGGCAAACGAAGCTCAAGTGAGAAAAGAAACTAAAAAAAAACATATTTTCTGTTATTAAAAGTATTTTTTTAACTAGGCTAAGATCGTTATTTCATCACAGTTTATTTTATCAAGATAAAATTGAGTTGAATTTCAATTTGTACCTTCTTTAATTACAACTTTTATAAAATGTTATTTAATCAATAAATCTGCTACTTTATAACTACTCCCATGCGTTGACTTCATACTGACCAGTCAGACTGTGCCCTCTCGTCACAAGCTCATCTCTCAAATATCCTCTTAATTCGTATCTCGAATTTCTTTGCTTTATTCGGAATGGCTTAGCTGCGCTTTGCTGATTTCCTTGATCCAAACTAAGTGACACATTTTGGAGTTGTTCTCAGTTTATGACAAATTGCTTACATACATTTAAATTTATATAGCATTCAAAATTCCAAACACTCATATTTATCTTGACGTTAAATTGTATGCTTAAGTTGATTCTCATCACTAAAGAATAAGTTGAAGAACCAACACACCCATTAAAAAATAACGATTTTGAACATTTAAGGCCAAAAGTGCTAAATTTGTCACATATCATATATTCAAAATAAATATGTTTAATTTTATTATTTGCAATGAAATTCAAATAAATATAATATTTATAGAAATAGTTTAATATAAATTCAAATTTTGGGTTATTTTATTTTTGCTTTATGTTCCTTCCTTTTATTTTTTTTAAACTCATCAAATTATCAGGGCAGTACCAAATCTGAAATATTTCTAATCTTGTTCATAATTTCGTACAGTATTCTTAATGTGAGGACATACAATAATAATTAGCAAGTTTGCTCAAATAATTTATCGCAGATTTTTGTTATAAATTACCTAAAATAAATGCCATTCAGAATCTTGAGAAATATTTGAGCAAATCTTAATGACGCTGCATTACACTCTAAGAATCAAATAAACAAAAACATTAAATTCCAAGCATAATTTAAGGATGTTTTTTTTTTCCTTAAAAACAAGCAGAAGAAATTTTCTTTTTCTCTTGAATTTTGTCAAAAACTTCAAATAGTTAAAATGACTACATTTCAGTACCCATATTGTGAGCAAAAAGCTAATATCAAATGTCGCGGCTTTTATTATTTGATTCTCCTATTATTTATTTTATTGCAATGAAATGAAAAAATGCCCCATTGTCATTTGAATTCGTGTTAAAAATATTTTCTGAGAGATAAGTACTTTGACAATGAAACGTCTTGAAACGAGTATTATTATTATTTATTTTTCTATGCACTTCTTTTGGTTTTCAATCATCTTTACTTAGCTTTTATTGTTAATTTTTATAAGTCAGATATACTTTTAGTGCTCACTAAAAATATTCTTTTAATATCTTTTTTGCTCCAATAACACACATTTCAATTATATTTATGTATATTTGTGTTCGAAAGTATTAATATTTATTTAATTTATTTAATTAATATTTATTTACTAATATTTATTGATATTAATTTAAAAATATCATTTTTTATGCATGTAAATTTCTTCCAGAATTTTATTTCTATTAAATTGAATGATAAGTTTAGCTGGGTCATTTACCTTTTCACACTAAAGAACACTTGTTTCTTTTAAATATAAACTATTACTGTGTTTAACATATTTAATTTGAATTCTAGTGACAATTTAGAATGTTCCTTTAAGTCTCTCATACAAAAGACGTGTTTAAAATGTGTAAACTTTTGTAAAAATGTGAGGTATTATTTCGTTCATATATAAATTGTGTATATACTTCTTCGTAACATTATCAACATAACTTAAAAAGAAGAATTTAAGAAATACTCTTAAGGTATCCAACTACGTTCGGAACTATGATTTTGCAAAAGTGTATAAATGGATAATATTTATGATATTTAGTGTCACTTAGATTAGAAAATGTATATAAAATTGTTTTAAGAATAGTATTACAATAAAAAATTATTTAAGTACAATAATTTGACAAAAAAATGAACATAGAATGACCCGTATTCAAAATATTCTCCTTTTTTGAAACAAGCTTCTATTAAACTAATATTTTGCCTGTATATAGCTCAGACCACTGTACAGAGGATCAACTAGAATTTTTGAAACATACGACTTAGAAGTGGGTTTATCCATGTTTTAAGATAACAGAGGGGAGCAATTTTAAGAAAATAACTCCGTTAATTATTTGAAATGGTTGTAACTCTGAAAAATAATGTGAATTTTTCAAAACTCACAGTTGTGCCTCTTTACAGAGGTCTAAGCTATATACATGCAAAATATTATTCTAATAGAAGCATTTTTGACAAAAGGAGAACATTTTAAAAAAAGGTTATTCTAAGTTTTCTTTTTTTTATTTGGCGAAATATTGTATTTAAATAATTTTTTTTGTCAAAATGTCCTTAAATTAATGTTACACATGTATTCTAATCGAAGTGACAATAAATATCATGAAAATTATCCATTTCTGCGATTTTTTTAAAATCGCAGTTCCGAACGTAGTCGGATACCTTAATATACTTCTTAAGCTCATCTTGGAAATTTTTCTTGTGTCATTGACTTTCAATAATTATGCTTATAGCTCATACTAATCTATTTAAAATACATTTCTCAGCCACGTATCCTATTATCCAGTTTCTAACTGCCAAATATATGCAAATTTCAAGTGTAAAAATATGCAAGAACACAGATTTAAGGTGCTGAGATAAAGATAATTATTTACAATGAAAAACACTGATATTTAAATTTTTTTTTCTTAATACTTATAAACATAAAATTCATGTGACCAAATTATTTTTTGTGAAGTTAAAATTGTATTTAATGAGAAATAACACAGAAAATATATTTTCTATAACAGTAAATTTAGTTTGGATGAATATATCTAATTAACTAATTGCTTACAAAAAAAAAGGAAAGAATGTAACTTTAAAAGAATTTCAAGTGCTGATATTGCGAAACAAACTTTCAAAAAAAATAAATATCCATATTAAATAGTCATCTTAATAAAAAGGAGAATTCAGCAAATGCATACACAATATTCTTCTGCAATTAAATTTATATAAAAAAAATTACAGAGTTGCGTCAACTAACATATAATATTTTTCCTGAAAATCAAAATGTAACTCCTAATAGAAATTATGATAAATTTAGTTTCCTTTCTTCTTTCCCTACATTAGAATATTTTTAAGACGCGTATCAAAATGACGAACAAATTCAGCTGTAAAATTTTAATCGCAACATAAGTTTAACATAATTATATCAAAACCGTTATAAAAAGTTGGCTAAATGTTTCTTTACAAAAATAAGCGAATCTAAAGTTAGTTTCTGAAAAAAGATCAATTGTTTAAGGGCATCAAAGTATTTAATAACTTCAAATTTTTTTATATGATTTGGTTTACATGTATATATATATATATATATATTTAAAGTCAATAACACATAACTACATGAATTCTTTTAAAGATCCAAATTTCCATTTCAAGCCATTTTTTTAAATAAGTGGTGATCTGTGGACAAGTTACTCCCATCTTTAATTAAATGTATTTTTCCATTATATTTTTTTTCATTTTCCGCTATGCTTTTTTATTCATAAATCCAACAAAACCTTTAAGAATTTTTTTTTATGGTTTTTTTTTTTTTTTTTTTGCAGTGTTTTATATGCGATTTTGACATTCGAAAATCTTTCTGCGATTAAATCATTGTTTTTATAATTTTAATACAACTACATTTGATATTGATGATTATTTCCATTGTAAGATGTATGAAATATTTTTTTCTCCATTACGAAAAAATTATACATTTGTTTGCAATTATTTTCTACATTTTTACAAATAAATCGTCTGTCATTCCATACACTTGTGATTACACCATCGATTCTTAAACTGTAGGGCATGTCCCCTGAAGGGAGGGGGGGGGCTATATTTCTATGTTGGGGACGCAAGCTTATTGAAATGTCGAAAATAAAAGATTTAAAATAAGTATTAATATACTAAAGGAATTAAAACCAAATCCATTTCGACATGATAAAAATTAAATGCACATTTGTGCTTATATAATATACTTATAAATGCATCAGTACTTCACATTATTTTTGATAGTTAATTTATTAATATTAAATTAAAAAACAAATTTAATACTTACTAGTGTCTCCCATGGGCTTAAAATATACAAAATTTAATATTTATCTTAATAGTTTTATGGTTTATAATAAAAGTCGTTTTGTAGCGTCAAAGTATATTTGTATTGCATTCAATACATGGTTATTATATGGTGGGGGCGAGATTAGATTAGGATAGAAAATTGTATCACAAAAAATGAAAGTTTGAGGATCAATAAATTACGTAAATTTCGCATTCTTTCTCCTCAATATTCCAAAATATTTCATTATTCAAAAATGGATATTTGCTACATGGTCTAACACTAAAATAGAAATTAAATTCGGTGCTTCTTTGTAAACGCGATAAAATATATTTCACATATTTACCTCAAACGCTTAAGTGTTTAAAATCGCAAGAAAAATAATAATTTTTAATACTGGATATTTCAAAGGAATCAAGCCTTTCTGATGCTTTCAAAAGGAGAAATTCACAAACTTCCCATGTTTTGATTTTAATGAAATAAATAATATAATATAAGTTAGTAAACATTGATGAGCTAGAATAAATGTGATATTATCGACTTAAAGGACAATCTTACATGCTTCAACGAAAATTATTAATGCGCTTTTAAATCTGGGACAAGATAGTGTTCATACTTGAATAAGATAGAGAGAAAGATAGTACGTCGATATTTAAATAAAGACAATGTAAAAATACCAATGCACTTCTCAAGCGTTATTGTAATGTTTGAACAAGATGTATATTTCACATTCTGATTTCTTTCAGGGGGAACAATGTGTGTTCGTTCAGTGTATCATGGTTTCCTTTGTCTTGAAAATTTTACATGGTGATAGGTAAGAGATAAATCATTTTCATTGTTGCTTAAATGTTTCTCATTTTTCATTTATTTGCGCGATGAATCCTTGCTGTTAATTGTGCTTAAGATCATATGACCTTTTGGATTTATTATAAAAGGAAAATTAATAGAATGTTTGTTAAGAACTCCTTATTAAGAATATGGCATAGTGATGTTATTATTTGTTCTAAAATATATTTTCCTGTTACTATTATAGACTACACTATACCGCTGCTGCATTATAGTTTGTTCCTTGAATTTTCGATAACTTTTAAAGTGTTTTCACTTTATTTATTTCAGTTGCAATATTAATATTGTTCCATTTTTCTTTAAATTTTCATTAATTATTCTATTGCTTTAGAATTTTTCTCATGTGTGTGAAGTTCTACTCTTACTCAACAGAGGACGCTGTATATAACTCGCAATACTCTAATTCAACAAACTGGACTTGATTCCTTTTTCTCGTTTGTATGCCATCCGCGATCGACTATCGATGTTTTGGTAGTTTTATAAAGATCAGTAACATCCTTACCTTTACCAAAATAAAAATTATGGCTGTCTTCAGCCAATGTTAAAGAAATGAATCAAAATTCAGAATATTTTTACCAGATATAAAAGGAGTCGAACATTAATATTATATTCTGGCTTCACGATTCTGTAGAGAATCACTTATTTTATCATATTACTCATTTTTATCTCAGTTGACACATTTTTTTTCTTTTATAAAATGTGTTTCTCATTTTTCTCCTATACCATAATACTAGAATAAGCTATCCTTTCATGTGTTAAAAAGAAAAACTAATTATTCATGAAATATTTTCAAATTTTAAAAACACTATAATATAAGCAAATGCATGAGGTATAATGTCACAAATTATTATAAAAATTTAGACATTTTTTCTGTCTGAAAATGTGCTCCGCGTTAAGTTCCTGTCATTTTATATATAAGGCAAAAACAGCCTTAACGTTCCAACATTTACATTTTTTCCCCCGTTTTGTCCACTTTTGTGTTCAATTTAATATTCCTTAAAAGTCATTTTGTTTCTTTTGTCTCTTTTTTCCTAAACTACAGGTATACATATATCTTCTGTATTAAACGTAATTTTTCATCTCGTTATACTTACTTACTTTACTCCTTATACTTAAATCTATATAAGTACATTAAAATTTACCAAAAGAACAATATATAACTCGAAATTACGTTTCTTAAACAAATTCAACTATTAGTTTACAAGGTTTACAAAAAAGAATCTAGCATAGTTAAGCAAACATTAAGAACCAGCACGTTTATCTATTATCCTTAACTGCATTTCAATTTTAGGAAAAAAAATTATTCGACATAAATTTAAAGTTTTAAATCACGATGTTATACAGCAAACACATCATTTTATCAAGAATGCTTAAAAATTTAAATTTCTGGTATAAAAAAGCTGTAAACTAAATAAATACATCACGTTGCGAAGAAGATAGCACTTAAAATATGTCACGTAATATTCAAAAATATCCCATGATTTATATTTTCAGTGAATATAACAAGAAGTGGTAAGTGTTTTCATTTTCAGTCCCCGTTCGAAAAATCCAATTTTTATAAAAAAAATCATTTCCTTTCATAACTGGTCATCTCTTTAGATTTCAAGAGCCTTTACTTAATGAAGAGTTACAAAGAAAAGTCATAAATCAAAGTCCTTTAAAAATTTCTAATCATCAATCCTGATAGAAGACTACCATCATTAATTTGTATAGCTTGGAACAACACAGCGGAACGAGATGGATTTGCAGCCCGGTAGGTTTTCCTCGAATAAGCTTTTCTAAGACTAATTACTTGGTAAAGGTACAGTGATTTAAAAATGGATGATGGAAACACGTCCATTCTACATGAAAAAAGGAAAAAACTTGATTCACTGTCGTATAGCCACATTTTGGTGTCTTATTGTTGTTTTCTTATAAATTTGTTCTGAATTGTAAAAGAAAATGGTCAATATAACTGAATATTAATAATGAATAGAAAATTTAATTATTTGTATATTCAATCCAATCCTTTTATCTTAAAGTATCCGACTACGTTCGGAACCGTGATTTTGCAAAAGCGTATAAATGGATAATATTTATGATATTTAGTGTCAGATTAGAAAATGTATATAAAATTGTTTTAAGAATAGTATTACAATTAAAAATTATTTAAGTACAATATTTTGACAAAAAATGAACATAGAAAGACCCAATTTCAAAATATTCTCCTTTTATGAAAAATGCTTCTATTATAATAATATTTTGCCTGTATATAGCTCAGATCTCTCTACAGAGGCTCAAGAAGAATTTTTGAAATATATAACTTAGAAGTGGGTTTATCCATGCTTTATGATCACAGTGAGGAGTAATTTTAATAAAAAAACGTCGATAGTTATTTCAAATGGTTGTAACTCTGAAAATAAAGTGAATTGTTCAAAATTCATAGTTGAGCCTCTGTACAGAGGTTTGAGCTATATACAGGCAAAATATTATTATAATAAAAGCATTTTTCACAAAAGGAGAACATTTTGAAATAAGGTTATTCTAAGTTAATTTTTTGCCGAAATATTGTATTTAAATTTTGTTTTTGCCATAATGGCCTTAAAACTATTTTATACATGTATTTTAATCTAAGTGACACTAAATATCATGAGAAATATCCATTTATGCGCCTTTTTACAATCATGGTTTTGAACGTAGTCCGATACCTTAAATTTTTGAATATTTAGTTTACAATAACATTATTATTTTAGTATTTAATGACACAGGATAAAATTATTGATACATAAGAACTTTTTGAAAATTTATTGAATTTGATATTTCATAGCAATTTAAAATAGAAAGACTGATTACATTAGAAATGCATATTGAAATGATTTTTCTTAATTGGACATTTTCAGGTTTTTGACCCAATATGATCCTTGAGTTTTGTTTTACGCCGAAGTAAATACTGATTGAGTTTAAGGAATTGCTTTACGAAAACATTCATGTAAGATTTGAAAAGTTTTTTGTTCAGTAGCTTAGATTTTCGTTTGACGCAATCAAGGCTTCATAAGTATATATATATATATATATATATATATATTACTGTTTTTATTACTTTTTTCCTTATACCTTCTATAATTGACAATTTTAAACAGATAACTTACATACAGTTATTGTGTGTGTGATACAGTTACATACAGTTATTACTCTAGGTGCTATACATTCTTGGGAGTAAAAGTAATTTTAAGAACTTAATTCAAGGAATTATATGTTTAAATTTGAAATTCTATAATCAACTCTAAGAGATTAACACAATTCTGTCAATCAAATATTGCATTAATAGAATTAAGATTTAGGTTTACATGTGAAATTTTATTTTTTCTTTACGGTACTAATTAAAACTTACATCAGTGTTTCTCAAACTTTGGGGCGTGCCTCTATAGGGGGCGTGACAACCCTGTAAGGGGGCACGAGAATATCGAAAAGTTGAAAATAAATGTTTAAAAAATTACAAATTTACTGAAAGGAAGCAAGACAAAACACATTCTGACCTAGCAAAAATAAAATACATATTTATACTGGTATAATATACTTATAAATGCATCAGTACTGAACAATGTATTTGATCATTAACTTAACAATAGTAAGTTAAGAACAAATTAATAATTATTAGTGACTCCCATTGGCTTGTCATATACAAAATTATATACAAAATTTAATACTTATCTTTATAATTTGTGTGATTTATAATTAAATTCGTATTGTAGCTTTATGTCAAGGGGGGCTCGATGAAAATTTTGAGTCAAAATTGGGTCACTAATATTTAAAGTTTAAGAAGCACTGAGACTTAATACTTTGTACCATTTTAATTTACTACACTGTAAAAGTTTTATAAGTTATATATGTATTGTTATTTTGGGGTAGTAGACTAGTTTCGAGAGATCATTTCAGATTTTAATTTAAAGAAGTAAAATTCCTCTTTTTTTAAGTAAGAAGTAAAATTTTTAAGAAGTAAAATTTTTTTCTTTAACCACATTTTTACGCCTTTTTGACAATTAGAAAAACGTGAAAATGCTATTTGGCATTTTAAGATTATTTTATTTGTTTGTTTGCTAACTTATTTTTTCAATGGAATTCAATAAAAATTTCTGATTTGCATCTTGCTTTAGTTTGAATAGTCAGTTGCATGCTTTTCGAAAGATGTGAATTAATTAATTCCATGATATTAAAAAAACTATCTGTTTCATAAAACAAAATTTTTTAAAAGAGTTTAAATGGACAAATTTAATTTTTACAAAATTTTTAGAAAAACAACTCCATAACTTTTATTTATGGTACTGTAATTCAAAGAAAGAATACCTCACACAATATATATATACCTAAGAGGGGGTTTTCTACGGTACATTTAAATAATGTGATTATGGAGTATATTATTCAGCTAAAATACTTCTTGGTGATGTAATATTTTCAGCATTATTTGATTGCGGATTCTGACAACTTCCGTTAATATTATCATTAAAAAAAAAGTTAGAAATTTAATTTTCCACTCTTAACATAATTCAGATATAAATAAAAATAAAAAAATATTAATGCAGTCAAAAATAACATCTCGCTTAAAATTCCTTGCGAGATTCTTCTTTTTATTAACATAGTATTTTATTTTTTTCTCCTCTGTTTCGTTTTGTGTGTGTGTTTTAAATTTTGTCTGTTATTTTTAGTATTTGCGTTAAACTATAAATTGTCTATAAGTTTTGGTTATAAACCACACTGAAAGATTTAAAACTATGAATGTTAATAATATAAATGTCCTAAGATTCTTAAACCATATATGTGCTCTCTCAAAGGGGGTACAATTGTCAATAGATCTTGATGACGTACTCTCCATGGGTCTGAGTCCTGGTGGCACAAAAAAATTTGCAATGTTAAGTGGTTGATGTATTTTCAATCTCTCGAGTCTCAAAGTGATTACGTTAGCATGGTTGGGTAAATTAGAAATTAAGGTTCCAGGTCAGTTGCCATCCTCATTATTCTACCATTTAAAGAAAATTACAAGGTTCGTCACAAATAGGTTACTTCTGCTATAGTGAGAGAGTATTAATTAACGTCATACGAAGGCTGAACTATTTTCTACTGTACCTAATGCAAAATATACTGGAAAAATATTTTTTTTTCTTACACTTTTTTATCTACAATTATCAGCAAATCAGTTTAAATAAATACATTTTACGCGTGCTAATTAAACTACATAATCATTCATATGTTTTATTTGCAGTGGTTTTAATAATGTGTACTGCTTTAATAATTTGAAAATTCTTCAAGTATTTGAATCAGATTCTAGTGACGTGTACATAAATTGTATTAATAAATTATTATTTTTATAAGCACCCAAACAATAAGTCAATTTCAATGGAATTTCGAACAAGAAATACTTCGATTAATCCCGAAAATGATAAAAAAATTTTATTAATACAAAACAGCTGAAATTCTACTGCAGCATTTAGCATTCTGCAAGTTAGTAAAAGAAATTGTTGGTCTAATATCAAAAAGTCTATAGAAATTCAATTGCAAACATTTACTGTACTACTCAAAATTATTTTGCATCCTAATCATCTTTGATAGAAAAACCCATATTGCCACACAGTAAAATATAAGAGGAAATGATATAAAAAAGTAGTCATTTTATCGTTCTCTATCACTGCTATTTAAGCAAAGCTTCCTTTAAGATCCCCGATTCAAGAAGAATTGAGGACTGCTGGAAAAATTTAAACAACTAAAAGAAAGTGCAAAGGACATAAAATTACAATGGATCCCGGTCCATTGTGAAATTCACGAAAATGAAGCTGTTGACCAACTATCCAAAAAAGGAACTAAAATAATAAAATAACGAAATACCGTTCAATTCAATATCAGGAATTATAAAGAAAAAATTGATTATCAATATGAAAGGAGAAAACCAAGTGGAACTGAAAATAAAGAATGGAAAAATGCAACTTCTTATGCCCCTACAACACAAAGAAGAACAAGTGTTGCCTTATTTAGACTAGCTATGGTATACGATTGTCTACCCAATTATCTGTTCAGATTTGGTATTCTCGAAAGTACAAACTCCTCTATCTGTGAAGAGGGTGTAATCTTGAAGGCACTGCACTTACTACTGTTCCCCGCACTGTCAAGCAATTGTATATCTAGCAGGTATTAGGAAGCTAGTGAACTAATAGGGACCTCAGAACTTGAGCCTATTTGATGCAATTCCTATTTACAGTTGATTTCATGTTTTCTCCAAAACTGCTTTAAATCATTCTTGTTTCGTTTATTGTTTAGTTGTTTTTGTGTGTCATATTATAGTGTATAGATGTATGTCTAAGTTCTATTGCTTTGAAATAAAAAAATATAATTACTGGACAGTAATAAAGACTCGCTCATGTATTCACGCTGTTTATTTTTGAATGTATGTAAAGTTTAAAACAGGCTATTTTGTTTAGATTGACAACTCAAAAAATAATCAATATTTGTTTGAAAATGATGTACCGATTAATAGATACAAGCAAGAGCATGAAATCAACGGCAGATTTTCATATCAACATGCCGTTTATTGACATAATGATATGCTACATATAACATGGAAGACAGCGATTGACGATTGGCCATAACAGTAAATACTTCGCGCGTCTATATCTACTTTCCATAATTTCATACAATTTAAAAACAAGATTATTAAATGACGTCTAAGAAATAAATTTAATTTTGTACACATGATCTTTAAGCTGTACAGTTATAATTATGTTTAGCCGAATGAGCTGACTACGATCAAATTCTGTTTTAGTGATGATTTGTTTTTCCAAATCTATACTAATAATCAGAACAGCTACGTCTAAAAATACCCGGATCAAAGTGTCTTCCCCTTATTACCTTATTAGTCCACAAACAGAGCGTCATGTCTTATGGCTAGTTTCCTTTGTTAAACAGAACTTTCTGCAGCTCAGTAGTAGTACACATATAGTACAGAGGTATTTAAGAATTTCTTAAAATACCTCTCGTCCCCACACACATTCAATTGAGCCAGCTATACTTCCATATTCTGGAATTAGGACAGGAATTCTACAAAAAAGTGTTATGAAAAATCTGCAAGCTCGCCAAACAGTTTCGGGACTAACATGATCAACATATTCCTACTTCAAATAGTACATCTGGGACCTGATAAAAATAAAATATATAAAAATTATTCTAGAATATTAATTCAGCAAACAATTCAGGACGAGTTGTTTGATACAATCCATGGAATGTATGAATTTAAGCAACGCTGAGTGACACCTTGTATTCTAACCATACATGACCTAATATTTTATTTATTTACTTACTTTAAAAAATATTGAATTCGAGGATAAGTAATACAAATATTCTGTAATTGCAACTTTTATCAAAGTTTTATCCATTCGATTCATTTCGACTTCAATTGAACAATTACTTCATATTGAAAAATAAGTTACAATAATTTTTAGTATTATTGTTCCTGCATTATGCATATAAACTTTATTATATATAGAATCTCATTCTTACACTTTTTTCTCATCCTAGCCGCTCAGTGATATCACAAACATAGAAGTTTGGTTAGCTTTAAAACTTTTCTTAACCGAACGATATTAGTTCCTAAGGTTAAGACAAAGAGTTGATATTTGTACTTAAATACGAGTTTGCTTGTACTACTGTGGCTGTATATTATTCCAGTGTTTCTACAACTTTTAATATTTGCGATCCAATATGCAACCATAATTTTCGTCGCCCCCCTTCCATACAAATAACAATGCATTGAACTCAATAATACTATTGTTTGACGCTAAAGCTACAATAAGTCATTCATCTCTTAAGTGCCACCTGCGTTTATATACGTCTCTCAACCGGTGCGTTAAAGTCCCCGGACGTATATTAATTTAATTTGGGAGTTTAATTTGCTGATAATAAGCGTTATTATGGAAAATATAATTTTCTTTTAATACTAATTCAATAATAGAAATATATTTATCATATATCATTGCAAAAAATTTATATATATATATAAATTTTTTGCAATGTAACCGAGTAGTCATGTTCGCATACTCGTGTCCTATATTGTACTATAGTGAGTACTATACCGTGTTGATTATGTACTTCAAACCAGTGATTCGATAACTGAGGACTCTCCTTGCAGATGAACTGATGCAAGATTAATCTGTGGTTGCCGAAAGCTATTCCGTTAGCGTGGTATGGAAATTTAGAGAACAGGACCCTAGATCAGGTGTTGTGTGTATTCTCGTCACTTAACCATGGTTCAAAAGTACGAGGCCCGTCACCAACAGCCCTCGCGTTGCCTTGCAATGCGACGAAAAATAAAATAAAAACAAATCTAAAAAACATAAAACGCGTAATTTCAAATTAAATATGAAAGCATTTGAGCAATGAAATCAAAATGTATTTTCCAAAATGTTTCATAAAGACCTCATGAAAGCCAACAGATCTCTTACTCTTTTTTGCTTCAACTTTGCACAAAATTTTAAAAAAGGTCGCGAAATGGCTTCTTGGTTTTTGTATTCTAGGAAGATATAATTTCAGAAGAAACGACTTTTATTATTTTTGTTTCTTTATGGTTTATTTTATTACGATGTCGCCTTTATGTGATAGCTTTCTTCGAGTAAATTTTAAAGCTTTTTTATTTTTTTTTTATTTTTTACAAAATATTTCGTTGAAATGGGGACATTTGCATTGAAACGTGATGAAAAGAGGGCCCGTTGTTAATATATTTCTACGAGCATCTTTTTGCGTTTGAAAGTCATAGTTTTATTTGCTTTGCATATTTCGTAAGTTTATTTTTTTTATTACTGTCGCTATGCTGAATATTTTTAAAAATATTTGCTTATTTCATCCATTCACTGTATCATCGGCTTTCAGGCTCCAAACTATATGTAAATGTTCAAAGATGAAAAGGAATATTTTAAATAGAAAGATTTTTATTTTATACATATTCATGACTATTGAAGAAACAATATTTTTTCTTTACTATCTTGCTATTTCACTTCATATCATCTTTTTACCCAGATTTTACACCTTTTTATTTATGTTAAATAGTTCATTTGCGAATAAAAATAATCATTTTTGCGTTCTTTTAACCTTAACTTATATTTAATTTAACTCATATTTTAACATGGAATAAAATATTAAATAATGTCACTTCTTTTATGTAAATCTTTCGTCTAATAGTCGTTTTCAATTAAATTATTGTATGAGACAGAAAAAACACTGCTATGAGAACTATTTTGTTCTCTATTCTCTTAAAAGGATTTTAAATACTTCGAAATATACGTAATCTAACAAAATTACCTTAAATTACAAATAACAAATTTTTAACTTGTTAAAATTATTTAATAGAATGTAAAAAGTGGACTGGTTTCCATCAAAAATATTTTCCGTTTTTTGGTTTAATATTCAAATCTTTCTCTTACACAATGTCAAATTTTTAAATGCAAAACATTACACACCGATAATTTTTTTTTGTTTTGAATGAAAGGATCATCCCAAAATATCTAGTTATCAGATAGATTTATTTATAAGTAGGGTATGAAATGTGCATAATACATATTAATACAACGGATTTACTTTTTACTTTTTGACTGCAAATTGCAATGATCAATGATTTTAATTTTCCATAATTGGCTATTTTCTGAGTGTATAATAACTATGCCAAAAGAAATTTGTAGTAATATAAAGAAGTATATTTGGATTACAAATATCAATTCAACAGTACTGCTTAATATTTAACTTTATTGGTAGCATTCTAATACAGGACGATTCAAATTTCTTACAATCAAATCTTCTAAAAATTCAAAAAGTTAATAAATGAAGAAAAAGGAATAAAGAATCAAGCTACCGTCCCTTAAAGAGTGTAATTTTAACTCCAGTCAGAAGTATTATAATTACGTCAAGAGATTATCATTTAAAGTTTCGTGCTGCTTAACCGAAATAGCAATAATGCGAGCTTTTTTATAAAGCTGTTAACGGAAATGCAATAACAGTGGTAAATTTGTTTGTAAAAGGCAACAGAGAGAGAAAACAAAATACATGATTAGAAATGTGCGAAGGTATACCACATTATGATATGCTTGTGAATCGATAAAGACATGTTCAGGTATATATGGACATTTTTCAGTAAGCAGGGTGAAAGGTGGTATAGATTGGTATAACACACATAAACCTACGTTAGGCACGCGAATCTCTGAGATGCATAGTAAAAATAATCTTGATGTCGCATCCACACGATGAGCTAAAACACTCCCCTTCTTCTACCTGTGTTTCATTACTCGCACTAGGGTTCAGGGCTACGGGACGCGGTCGACCACTTCGCATATACACGTAGGGTGGCAGGAAACCTCTAATCTGATAAATGTTGCTCGTCCAACAACGTATTTTTTAATGACTCTACCCTTTTGTACAATTTTTTCTGTTTTTCTGTAACCTAGAATGCAGTTTTCAGTTTTATACTTAAATAACTCGAAATAAATGTTTTGCAACTTTTTTTTTTATCATGGTTTTTCTGTTGAGATTTGAGAGGCCTCTGACAGATGCCACATGAAGACGGCCTGAGAGTAACATTCACATGCCCTTTCATTACGAAGAAATACGGTGGTGCCTTGTTTAAGAAGAATAACCAAGAACTTTGAGGATGAAGTACTGTCTCCTTTATAAGAATATCAAGAAGAGAAGGTTATCAAAATTTTGTTAAGTACAATACGAAAAATTCATTTGCCTTGAACATTGTAAGATGTTTTGTGAAGAGTTCAACAAAGGATCATGAAAATGAAAATAGGTAGTGGTGACAATGATGAAAAACCACTACCTTTGTTATGTGCTTCTAGTTTAAATTGGATTATTAATTATATCTTAAATATTTACGAGGTTCGTAACATACATATATATCTAACAGATTCATATCTGTGCTAAAATAATCTGTTATTAAAAAGATGTTTTTCAGCATTAGGTATTCTTTTTGTTATTATTTTTAGATGTAATTAGTTTTTTTCCATTGAAATGGTTACCATTGAAAGTTTCTATTTTCCTTTGTATTTTTAATTTTTAAGTACACGAATTCATACATGAGTCTAGTTTTTTTTATCATTTTTGGGCCATATTCCTTTTTTTCCCTCCCCTCTTTAAACATATCATAGCTCCTTTCCTTTGAACAAATTTTTTCCCTGACTGTCATTGAATGCTTAATTGTTGTAAGTTGATACCTTCTATTTATTATCTATTACTTCGGTAGCAATCCACTTTCTTATAGGTAGGTAATATGCTATAGATAATACAAAAACTAAGCGTGTCACAGTAACAAACACTGCCCCTTATGTCAATATTTTAGATACAACATAATTTTTAAATGTCAAATATCACCAATAAAATGATTAAATCATCTTCAAACGTAACTATGAGATGATGCATCTGACAGATACCGCATGTCTATGGATAGAATTTCTTGAAACGCACCTAGTGGAGGGTTAACTACGTATAAGTGCAATGTCTTGTCCCCTTTGTAATGAGACAGTTTAAGCAACATGGGGTATGGGTATTCTGTATGGGTGTTTGACAAACCAGATGTTCGACAACATGCTACCGTAGTCTATGATGATGAATATATAGATATACCTGTATATTAATATTGCATCTCTTATTACCGCAAATTAGAGGAAATTTCCCAATTTTTCTCATACATATTACATGAACTACTCAGTATCACTCGGTTACCGTTCGCTGGAAAATGTTATTCTAAGAAGACAGGAATGCAATATTGTATATATTATAGAAAAACTTGAGTGATGTTTTACATTTGATAACCCAATGAGTGGATCGAAAATGCCAATTTGTTTTCCGATAATAAAATTTGATTTACGCATTTTAAATTTTCTTTACCTTAAACCGTAGTCTACAAGGCATTATTTGCTTCTATAGCGTAACGTTGCAAGAATCTTCATCGTGACGTCAAAATACCTCTGTAAGTCAAATGACTTATTATCTACTACGCAGGGAAAAATTATTCGATATGACTGATATTGAGAATGTGATATTGAGAGGAGTGAGCTCTTTGCCTTTTCTCCCTGGAGTGAATGTAAGAATGAAATTTTGGCACAGTTATAAAATTTTAAGATATTGTGATGTTATTTTCTACAAGGAAAAAGTTCTTTTAGACTTGTTTTCTTTTCTGTAGTTTTTACACTCCAGCTGTAAATATGAAAACATAAATTGATTCAGTTTAATAACTTTAGATGGGATAAAGTCGACCACACATCACATTTACTTGTTGGGTGATAGGGGCCCTTGATTCTGATAAATGTAAAGAGCCCAACAACGTAATTTTTAATGACTTTCTACACTTTTGTTAATTTTCCCGTTTTCCAGTAACCTAGAGTGTAGTTTTCAGTTTTATACTGAAATAACTCGAAATAAATTTTTTGCAACTTTTTTCTGATGGTTTTTCTGCTGATATTTGAGATGTCTCTGAGAGATGCCCCTCAAAAGCGTTATCTTCGAAGGCGGTCTGAGAGCACATTAATTACTATTAAAGCCTGAAGAAATATGGTGACGCCTTGTTCAAGATGAAAAACCGAGAACTTTGAAGACGAAGTACTATCTCCCTTATAAGGAGATCAATAACCATTTTTATACTTGTAGAGATGGCATTTGGTGTTAATGCATTTTTTTAAAATATTAAATTATTAATCAAATGTTATTTTTTTAATTTTAAATTTATTCTGCGTTATTTCTCATGAAGTTACAATCAACTACATCAGATAGCGCCACTCAAAGTCAAATATATTTTTTAAACTTGTAGTGGAAGACACGATGTTAATACAGATTTTTCAAACATTAATCATTAATTAATTAAAATAAAATTTTTCTTTGTTGACCTAAGTAGGAATTGACTTTAAACAAATATTTTTATCATACATTTATTAATTGTTATGTGCTCAGTTGTATGAAGAAGGTTTGAATGGAAATACCAAATGATTATTCCCTTTTTTTTTGTTAAAATTCATTAGTTATTGTTGATATTAAAACTGATTATGATTAACTTAGATTCCTTTTTAAATAAACGTATATTCTTCTTATAAAATATGGAATTGTAGAAAATTGGAAAATAAAGAGAAATGTACACATATTATTAATAATGTTATAATTAACATTATAACTACATATAATTAACATTATAACTACATATAATTAACATTATAACTACATATAATTAACATTA
>BMAV01013703.1:368186-383853 GCA_019973955.1 Trichonephila inaurata madagascariensis | reverse complement strand
TTATAACTACATATAATTAACATTATAACTACATATAATTAACATTAATATGTAGATACATTAAAGGTCGGGATTGTTATCAATTAGACAAAATTTTGGTTCATTTTTTCTTATATTTTTTGCATTTTTTCTTTCAACTCTTGAAAATTAACATTTATGTTGTTTTTCTTTAAGCTTCCATAATACTACATAGTCGTAAAATGTTAAGGAACGTTAGATATTTTCTTTCTTTTTCTAATATTAAAATTTTTTATAGTTATATAACACAGCACAAAAATTACAACTTTTTTTCATCCTATGACTTCGAGCAAACTCATCTTATAATTTGTGACTTGCCAAATGAATTTAAAACATCAAATGAGCTTAAATTATTTCCAATATCTTATTAAATAAATCCCACATATATAGAAAAACAATGATCACATATCAAATTAGAGTAAGTTTTTAATTTGACTTATTCCAAATGCTTATTTTGCATTTAAAGTATTAACACATTTGAAAAGTACGAAAAAAAATAGTTAATTCCAAATCCATTAAACTTAGAAGAGCTATTTTTTTATTGACTTTAAAAAGCAATTACTATTTCACAGCCTTTGCTGCATTTTTATGTCTCATGTATTTAATCAAGAATGGTTATTTTGCATTTATATTTACATTTGAATGAAATGATAAAAATAACATTTATTTTTTTAACACAAATTCATTTGAATGTGCTTAGTTATATTTGAAAGAACCGTTAGGCTAATTATAAAATGAATTTAAATTTGTAAATATGCTACATTTTTTTTTAAACTGTAAAAAAAATAAGTAAAAAAGGAAAATTCATTTAAAATATGAAAATTAAAATATTTCCTTAATTTAAATATTTAAATCAGTTTACATTTAAAACCAATAGTACAAGGAATCTCCTAATTTTTATGGATTTACTCATATTTAATTTAATGCTGACATTTATTTTTTATTTATTTATTTATTTTTTATAATTAAAGAATTTATCAAACTGAAATTCACAAAATTTATTTTCTTCTAATAGCATAAATAAGAAACTTTAATTAAACGTTGTCTTACCTCCCATGATATAATCTTCATTTTTTTTAAGATAATCTAGAAAAAATGTAATTAATTAGTTTACATATCCTAACGAATTAAAATTTTAAAAAAAGATTATTTTTCATGTTACTTCTTTTGGTGAATAAATTAACATTTTTGGGAATGAAACAATAAAAAACACATTAACTTACAATAAATTAAATAAGAAAATTGCATTAAAAACGAAATTCAGTTATATTTAAAATATTTATTTTGTAAGCATTGCTCTAAATTTGATATAAAAAATAAATCCGAATTTTCCAGAAATATATCTATATTCTGTTTAAAAAGGGCACACACAAAAATATCATTGTTTACATTTTCAAGCTTTTAGAACCAAATAAAACTCAATGTGGAAGCGTAAAGTAAACATATTTCAAATAAAAGAACTCTATTTTATTTTTCCAAAAAAAGTTGCGCAAATTGGAAATACGTAGAATCGTATGGGACTTCAATTAATATGTGTCTGTAATATATTTTGAAAAAGAATTAAATATGCAAATTAAAATAAGTGCTTTGGCTTAATTTGTATTCTTCGATTAAGAGTTTTCAGATTCAAATCTGATTCCAAAGTGTTAAACATATGCTTACGTTATCAGAAAATTATGTTAATCATAATTGAAGGAAAAGAAGAAAATTTATAACCCTGAAATTCTAAGGTGGAAAACTTATAGTATGGCCATATTTACAGGATGATTGGAAAAACATTTTCCAAATACTTGCTACCTTAAAAATTACTACTTTCTAGGGAATGGAAAAAAAATTCGCATGGATGAATCATAGGGTTAACACTAAAAGAAAAACAAATAAGAATACAAAAAACTCAATAATTCAGCTCTCATAATGATACAATTTCAAAACTTTACTTACTGGTTTTCCTTTAAACATGATTCTCCCATTTAAAAAAAATCTTTAAAATGGATTTGATACAGCATTTTTTAATATGAAAAAAGGCTGCATTAGACAGAGACTAATTAAAAAAAATGATAAAATAAAAAATTACAAAAAGCGAACAGTATTAAGGGAAATATTTATTTTTTCTATCACAATTTTTCTCCATGAAAGTTTTCATGTATTATGCTATCTCGTGGAGATAAATGAGGATAGCACAAGTGTATGTACCATGTGAAAAAAAATGTCTGTTAATAAAATCGTTTAAGATGTATCTCTTACAAAAGACAAAGTTTGAGTATGTCACACGAACACTTTCTATAAAACCACAAATTAGGTGGAGGGAGATTAGATAACTTTATTTTTAAATGGAGCTATATAATTCTGTCTCCAAATGTACAACGATGATCACACAACGTTTGAATAATTTGGTGCTGTAAATTGATTATCATAGATATACTTCAAATTCCTGTTACAATGCTCGTTAATAGACTGTTCACTGCTATCTCTTCAAGAAAAAAGTAAGGATCCAAAAGAAAACGTGCTTGCTATCTTGCAACCTTTTGCATCGTATAATGTGAATACAATCATGTTCTGAAAGTTTGAATTTGCATAATCTACGCAATATTGAAATTAATGTTACAAGTCAACGACAGGCGTATTTTATCTAACAATAAAAAGCATTAACGCTAGCTGTTAACAGCATGGGTGAAGATTTCTTCAGCAAATTGGTGATCATCTTCCTGAAGTACCCGAAAACGCTAAAACATGTATATAAATATGTTGAAAAAAAAATGCAAAATATGTCAGACCATATAATTAGACAAATCAAGCATGCGACAAGCCTTGCAAATGAAATGTTTGCCTATTGCCTTTATCGCTTCTCCTACACCTTGAAGAAAAACAAAGGGGCGCTTAGGTCGTGAAAAATTATATACACACCTAGTTTCTTATAATTTGTCAGTCGAAGACTTCAAAAGTTTTTCTGTATATTATACAGGTCATTTCTAAAACAGCCACAAATGTTTTTTGTGGGTATTTTTTTTAAATCTGAATTTTTTTATTTTTTTGTATGTAACAAACTACTTGCACTGACATTGAGAATGTGTCTATTGTACCTACTTCTCAGAAACTATTAAACATAAAGACTCCAAATATTGTATATCTACGTATAAATATACATTCACTCACATTTTTCTTTATACTTATGAGAAATTTTTAAAAGTAAATTCTTCAGTTTTACTTGAAAGAAAAGATAGGCAAAATTAGGAATTGAATAAAAATGATAATATATTTTTTTTTGTAAAGACATCTGTTTTCTTGCTAAATGCTTTATAAATACAAAAATTTCACTTTAGTGTGCACAAGAATATATCCATGTATGCAGTATAGGTTTAGGTAAAATAACACAAACAATTTTAAAAAGTAAAAGTTTTATAAAACAGTATTTTTTAAGAAATCTTACCTAGTCAAAGCAAACATTTTGTACTGCTTAATTATCCTTTGTTTTACTTTATTATGGATAATTAACAAATATTATCTTTATCATCTATTTTTTGTTACAAAATTTCAGTTATATTTATTTTGAAGCATTTATAATTATATTAGATATCTTATCTATATATTACCAGCATCTATGCTAGTCACAGTGGAACATTCAACATAGCAAATATTCAATATCCCATTTACAAGCAAATGTAATATTTTCACTTTCGAAAATAGTTCTACCCACAAAACCATACCTATACTTTTATTCAATAATTTACCATTTCTTGGAGTATTGAAATAAATAACCAGTAATAATAACTGATTAAAACTAAATTTAAGTAAACGAAACTAAATTTCATTAAAAATTAGTAAAGATTAAATATAACATTTAAATAACTAAACCCACAATGTCAAAACGTGGCTCCAAAATTTTTTTTATCAAATTTAGTAGTAAAACTTGCAGTTATTATACTGTTATTTAAAGTTAATTGCGTATAAATAAATAAAATATGTAGAGGCATTGCAACTTTTCCACAGTTTTAAAAGGAAAATGTTTATATTTTTATCTGTCAAAGAGGGCATGGAATATAAGTTGATTATTTTTTTAGTCATTTTGATATACTTCTAATTCACAAAATGGCAAATATTTTATATCATTGAAAATGACCGTTTTGGAGATTTTAAAAGTATTAAGAACTCAAACGCGCGCAATGGTGTGAAGATTTTTATCCTACTAACTTTCCTTAATGTAACTCTTGAAGTTATCTGCAAAAGGTTTCAGAGCATTGGATCCATATCTAGATGACCTCGCCAAGGTCTGTCAGGATCCACAAAATATGGGTTCAAACAGAATACATTGCAGAATCGTGTCTTTTATAAATTAGATTCAACCTGGGCACAAATATTTTGTGTATATGTATTTGGAAAAAAACTGGGACATTATTCAATTCCTCCTTCATCAGAAAAGAGATTATTACCGGTGCTTGAGATGCTTTATTTTGGACAGGCATAATATTAGACAGCCTCGAAATTCTACATGTGTGTAAAAATTATTTCCTAAATGCTACGATGTAAGATATCTCAGAATCTTTTGATCAACTTTTTAAGAATAGAGTTGATTTTGGGCTCCTGCTTATTGACTCAATATGTCGGCGATTACCTGGAAAGGCAGAATACTATGCTCCTGTATTGACCAGCCAGCTCTCCTGATAGCAACCTTTTACATTATGTATATAACTTGAATCGCTCTTGCGGTAGCAAAAGTATATCACCATCTCTCTCAGAAAACCATCCTTGAGGGGAAAATTACTTTGCTGCAGAAGTTAGACTGATTATCTTATGAAATCCTCTAGTGCTTCCTGTATAACTGTATAATATGCCATCCTGTTGCGCGATATATCTGGCTGTGATAGAAGATTATTAACCATGGTAGAGACTCGTTTTCAGTTTGGTGTTAAAATGAAATATTCAATTTGATGATGGATTTAGCATTCTTGGATTACCACCACCATCCCCCTCTTCCCTGTCTAACATCTCACCAATGTCTTTCTTAAATGACTAATTTATTTTAAGCGAAAACATCGATAGAGTGTTTAATGTTTCCTTTGAAAAAAACATTCTCATGTAGTCAATTTTAGTTTTGTACTCTTACGCGAAGTAATCACACTGACATATCCAATGGTCAAAAAAGCAAAACATCTGTCAATCATTTGGACAAACATCCTATAACATTATCTCACAGATGTAGCTAATAGTTGGTACATTTTCTTTTGCGTGTTTTATTTATTACCAAATAAAATTCCTAAGCAGATTATGTAGTTTTTGGTCTCGCACACAAGCGTTTCTCAAACTATGAAGCGCCCCCCCTTGGGGAGCATAATAACCCTAAGTGGGAGGCGCGAGCATATTGAAAAGTCCAAAAAAATACTTAAAATAATAATTAATTTACCGAAAGGAAGCAAAACAAAATATATTCTGACATGATAAAAATTAAAGTACATATTCATACTGATATAAGATACTTATAAATTCATCAGAGCGGCAAAAGTTATTTAAATGTTGATTTATCAATATTAAATTAAAAGCAAGTTTAGTAATTACTAGTCACCTCCATGAGATTGTCCTATACAAAATATAATATATATATATATTGAAAATATGTGCAGTTTATAAGATTAAAGTCGCATTGCAGCTTTAGCGTCGAAGTGCATCTTTATTGCATTCAATACATTGTTATTGTTTGAGGGGGCCGCGACGAAAATTATGACTGAAAATTGGGTCGCAAATATGAAAAGTTTCAGAAGCACTGTCGTACACATACCATTTTTATTCAACTTTAAAATTATCCAAAAACTTCAAAGCAGACATTAACAACTCGTAGCTAAGTTTTTCCAAGTATTTTGATAAAGTATAAGTTTAAAAGTTTTAACTAATTTTTTTTTAAAAAAACAATTCTTAAATCAAAATGATAAATTATAATTTATTCAATCTCCAATCAGTCAAAATTCTACTTTTGTAAACTTTTCTTATTCTGTCAAAAATCCAAATGCAAATTTAATGTTAAAATAATTATAATTTAAATTACTAAGTGCAAAATATCACTTAGACTTGACATAGTTTCAGAAAACAGATTTCTTATGAATTGGACTGAATATAGTTCGTTATGATTATAGGTAAAAACTTATATAGAATGAAATTTTTAAAACTATATAACTAAAATATTATCAGTAAAAAATGTTTAGTAGTTATTATTTTATAAAAAAAATTGTAATTTATTATTAATGCTAACTTTCTAAATATAGGTGCTTCTCAAAAAAGTAAAAAAAAACATTGTGTTAATAAAAAAACATAGGGTTTATTAAAACATTACTAATTTAAATATTTTTGGCTGTTTTCTTATGAAAGGCATGTTATTTTTTAAAACAAATTATTTAAAATATGCTGCATTAAATGTGATAGAAACAGAGATGATTTTAAGTCATTTATGAAACTCAAATATCAATATACTAAAAGAAAAAACATTAACTCATAAAGTTTCCATTTACAAAAAGTTATTTTTCTTCAAATAGAAAAAGTTTCCTGCTTCCCATCAGTTGCTACATTTAAAATGTTCTATTTAATGATGTACTGACTTTTGAAGAAAAATGAAGATTAAATTGTAAATTAAAAAATGAAAATTCATAAAATATCCGAAGTAAAGGAAACATACTTTTTTCATCAAGTATTCTAAAAGAGATAAACAGATTCATTTAATGATAAAAAAAATATTTAGTTACTGTTTTTGTCGTTTCTAATCTTATTTTGTTTGCTTTTAGTACATGCGTATCATATTTTTTCTTTAAGAAAATCGAAGTCATTTCAATGGTTTTGCATTGAGAAAAGTTAAATATAAAAATATTAATAATCAAAAATTGTAACAAAATAATATCCAGACAGCCTTTATCTACTCTAAGGTATTAATATTTTTTATATTATACTTTAATAAAGTGGAAGAAAAATAAATTTATATTTTAATTCATTCCCCATGAAAGAAATGTCTTTACTTTTTAGTTATGCGTAAATGAAAATTCGTTTCCGTTCATGTTGAGTTGTACAATTACTTCCTCACAAGCTGTAAGTTTAAATATTTCTTTTGACGGAAATAAAAGAAAAACATTAGATAAATAGAGGGGGATAGAGCGTGTGGGGAAGAAAAACAAGTCAAGAAAGAAAAGAATTCCATTTCTCGTTTGTGAATTTCAAATTAAAATGCCAAGAGTCGAGTGTATGATGAACTATGTGCCTTTAATTAGGTTTTTGACTTTCGCTGACATGGCAATGCAATTTTTTTTAATCATTCATAGATAGCTCTTTTGATTTTGAAACGACATTAAAAAAAAGAACTGATTGAATTTTTTTAACAAGCTCCTTGTATATAATACAGTTTGTGTAAATTTTAAATTATATTTCTCCTAAACTTTTTAATTTTAAATACGATTAATTACATATTTCATATTTGTGATTTGTTTTTGTAATTTAGTAAACAGGGTAAATCAAAATTCTAAAATTACATTCTTATTGAATTTTAGTCCAAATTATATAGTTCTGTCTATTCGTTCTTAAAATCATTTAAAATGAAACACACATTTGTTTGTTCAAATTGTTCTTTCATATTTCAACTTTTTTAAAATTATTAAATTACTCTTTTTAAAAAATTTGGGGATCACTGGTTCCTTAATCATAGCTTTTATTATTTCAAAAGAAAATTATTCGAAGCATTTGAAAAAATAATTATTTTTCCCTTACAATTTACATACAAGTGAACTATTTCTTTACTAGTAATATGATTCGCTTTAATTTAAGATGGAAAATTGTATTACAAAATAAATCTACGGTTTTATTTTAATTTATTGAAATATTATTGGATGTTTTATAGAAAGCACTCTAAAAACTGGAATTTTGCTTATGACTATATTATAGGTGAATGACAATCACATTTTTTTAGTTTCTTAATCAATACTTTTTTAATCTAACTAATACAAGTAGCATGTTTTTATATATAATTTTTGCAGCAATAAATCATTGCTTCTTACAAATATAAAAGTTTAAGTGGGATAATTGAAAAAAACGTAAAACGGTGAAATGCCAATGTAATTTGGCAAAACACTTAAACAATCAGTGATTCCTCAGTTTAATGGAAAAAAAAAACAAAAGTTAGTCTTATTTTCTAACGTGAAAATTCACTGGATAAAAGCACACCGAATATATATGAGAGGATCACATCTATCTTCCATTCAGACACAAAAGACGTGAAATGATGTTTTTGCTGAAGTTGGTGTAAGATTCCTTGCTTTGTCAGGATGGTTGTTGAATCAAAAATTATGAAGAGTTACTGGAAGAGTTCTGGAGAGAAGGTCAGAAGCAGATAGATGCCTTTTTAGATCATCCGAAACAGGCTCTATTGATTTTCAATCCAGAGAACTCGCTGCCTGCCCAATACGCACAAAGCAATTTTCTCATGAAGATTTTTTTCCATCAGCTTAGATCTGTGGGGCACCCCCATAAACACACACACACAAAATTAGATTTAGAATATTTTCTTCAATATTTAATCTTCCTCTGGTCACGCGAATCTCTGAGATGCATAGTAAAAATATTTTGTTCTCTCGCTATCTTCTATGCTCGCTTCTTCTACCTGTATTTGATCACTTGCACTAATTGTCAACCGCTTCATATTTCAGGAGGCAGATGCCCTTGAATCTGATAGATGCAGCTCACCCAAATACATAATATGTAATGTCTTTCCAATGTTCCTTAATTTTCCTGTTTTTCTGTTAGTTAGAGTGTAGTTATCAGTTTTATACTACAATAACTCGGAGCAATTCATTTGCAATTTATTTAAGGCTTTCTGCTGGGAATTCAGATGCATCTGAGACATACCGCACGAGGACGGTCCATAGGCCTCTTTCCTTACGACTCAAGATCGAAAAAAATATCTTATGTATAAGTATGTATCTTATATTATCTTGTATAATATCTTATGTATTACCCTGTATTTCGTCTTACCCTGTTCAAGACGAAAAACCAACACCAAAAACTTTGAAGAGAAAGTTCTTTTCCCCTTTGTACAGAAATCAAGAAAAGAAGACTCAAAATTTTGTTGTGTAAAATATTCCTGCGTCCTGAACAATGTAAAATGATTTGTGGAGACTGAAACAAAGGACTTGAAAATGTATATAAATAGTTATGACAATAATAACTAACCCTTACCTTTGTGATGTGTTTTGTTTAAATTTAAATTTCTGATTATATCTTAAACATTATATTATGAAGTGTATAACATACGTACACAAATAAAAAAGTGAAGCTTGTACCAAAGTAATTCATCAAAAAATGCATTCCGCATTAAGTATATTTTTTATTATTTTTACAGACGGAGTTAAGTTATGCTTATTGAGACCAGGAGGCTTCAATTTTCTTATGTTTTACAAAGTTGTCAATGCACGAATAAATACATGAACTTACTTTTTGTTAATAAGTTTTTTTTCTGTCTTATATTCCTGCTTTTCCTCCCTCCCTTTTAGCACATGATAGTCCTGTAGCTTTGTACCATTTAATCCCTAACAACCATTGATTTCTTGCGTGCAATGCTAGGTACGCTAATCTAGTATCTATTACTTCAATAACAATCCATTATTTTAATATAGGTAGATTATACTACACATAATACTAACATCAAAAGATTCAGAAGCAAACACTGCAACTTATGTCTATATTTTAAATGTCCCATTTTGCTTTAATTTCAAATATCACCAATAAAATGATTAAATCATCTTCAAATGTAAGTATGAGGTGATGCATCAGAAAGATGTCGCGTGCCTATGGATGGAATTTTCTGAAGCGCGCCTAGCGCAGGGGGTTAAGAATTAAATTTGCTTTTTGGAACGATATGCAGGCTAATGTGGGCATTCGATGAGACCCTAACTCATACATAAATACAAAAAAATAAATCTGCCATTTCATTGATATGATTGGGTCAACAGTGAATTATATAATTCAAATTCACTAAAAATATCAAGTGTCCAAATAACGAAATTCAAGTATATAAGATGCCAATATTATGTGTGTGTGTGTGTGATCTAATTTAGATCATTTCATAATTCTATCCTGAAGATTATGCTTTTTTACCTTTCGAGCATTTCATTCTTTCCTGTAAACTCATTCCAAAAGCGATCTACGATCTACTTAAGCAATCTACTGGCTGCGATAAGCGTTCTCTTTTTTTTTTACAAACTTTTTCGAAAATGTAGCAGATTATTTTATTTCCCCTATTAAGACTTGGGTGGTCCTTGAAAGGGACAACTTTATTGTTTAGTCCGGTCTCTGTTAAATTGGAACCGGGAGATTTCTCGTTCACAGCTGTTACGTTGCCTTGAGCATATATTGTCTGAATTGCATGGGGTCCAAATTATGCCGTATGTCCACATTTGATGAGTCTGATTAAAACTGATCTCAATCAAAGGGTAGAAAATAATGCTTGAAAAAATGGCATTATTAAAATATTTGCTTACTTCTAACAACAGTTAAATTCATTTTCCCCCCGTTATTTTTATAAACTTAAGAGATAAAACATTCTGATTCTTGAATTACGGTTTGAAGTGGGAAAAATCCCCAGTATTCATAGTTGAACATCAGACTAAAAAAATACAAGCCCATTTTCATGTATGAATGATTAGGGTCTTGGCCATGCAGCAACGCATCTGTCGAGTATGTTCAAACCTGCTATATCGGCTTAAGATAAGAAGAACATGCTGCTCATGACTTCTGTTGTTTCAACTTTTAAAATGTTCTCCACAGGGCGAGCTGTATGGGATTTGATATTATCTTGCATTCAAAGAAATGAATCAACAATGACTGTTGTATAAGGTTTGTCAGGGAGTCTCAGGATCTTATTTGCAATACCTTCCAGCCGTCAAATTACCATTCCAAATTACATGCAGGCCAGTACATCTTCCTATGTTTTTTTTTTATTCTAACCCCTACCATCAAATCACCTTATCTGTAATGTGACCTTTCATAAACGACCATTGCAACATTGGCTTATATGCATACAGAACACCCGCATGAAGCCTATTTCAGATAGTTTGGCTTGATATTTTTCTTTCTGAAACAAAAAGGAATGGTTTTTTGAATATGAGTATCATTGGCCGTTGTTCTTTGCAAAAGAGTTGTTAACATAATAAATCGGTTGGGATTTGCTATGGTAACATATGGGTGACCTAGTCCAGGCTAACGTCAAACGGGCCTTTTTCTTGAAATCCATACCACAATCTTACCATGACACTTTTTCCCACTCCAACAGCATCTACTGCAGCTCTATGTGTGTGACCGGATTCCAGTCTTCTCAAAAATATGCCATCATATATTCAGGTAGATCCAGTGGTCGTGAGATTTTCCAGTCATCTCTTCACCAAACAACAACCGAAATATTGAATTTCTCTACCAAGAGTATGAAAAACATCAGCTTCTACGAAATAATGATTTCGTTTTCCTGACGTCATGAACTTTTCATGTGAAGTTTTCTACAGACGTAATTAACAGCCTAGACACTGTTAAAGCTTCATAAATATTTTACTTTTTTATTTTTATTATTGAATAATAGGAATATTATTATTATTATTATTATTTTGTTTTGTTTCTACATTAAAGTAAAATTGTTAAGAAGTCAACACAGCACCAACAGGCAAGTAAAAAAGACGTTAATTAAAACATTCATGTTTCAATTTAAGCTATGCGCCGCCGTCTGTTACTGTTCTTTATCAATATTTGGTTCTAGAACTTGTAGAGTAATTTATCGTGAAACAACAATTTCTACGTTTACAAATATGTTTTTGTTTGCTAAAAATACTTCCTACAGTGCCTTGAAAGTTTCGTTTCTAAACTGGAAGGGAGCTATTTTCTGCAAGTTTTATTACTAGTGCGCGATTTCTAGAACAATAATAGAGATTTTACATTTATATAAAAAACTAGTGCTATCAGTAATTAGTTATCTTATGCTTTTATATTATGTTTGTTTTCATTTTCGGATGCATTGGCTTCATTTATCATAATTTATTCCATTATTGTTCTACACAAAAAAAAGGGATCTTTAACTGCATTTTTGTATACTTGATCTGTATGAGATATTGTATTGTATTTTTTTTTATAATAATACTTTTAAAACTGTTTTGCTAATGAAACAAAGGAAAAGACAAAAGATTTTCTTCTTTATTTGATGTTGAAGTGGATTCATTTGTGTACTTTTCCTATTCAATGTTATATTTTCGATTTTTTTTTAGAACAATTTAATTGGAACAATTTTTTGTAATCATTATTTTAGTTGTTAACCATCATTCAAAGGTAACTGCTATTTTTTATACCTATTTTTAATCATTTCATTATTTCTTCTTATAATACAGACCTAGGAAATTTTTAAGATGTATCTGAATCTTAATATTTTTAATCCCTGGAAGTATTTGGATAAATTGTAATAATGATTTTTTTTAAAATTTCGCTGTAGAATTATTTACAATGGAAAATACTTAATTTTACTGAGGTATCTTAAGAGTGAAAATTCTCTGCTTCCCAGTGTGTGTTGCATGTGTGTGTGTGTGAGTGATATTTCGAAATCAGCATCGAGAACTCTTTGGACAGCGAGCAATTGACACATTTTATCTGTACGGCTGACCACAACGACAAGTGCTCCAATTTTAATTGGATTGATTATTGTTTCCAGAGCTGCTAAATGATCACTTTTTAGTTTGTTTCAATTGGGCAGCAAAGCGTGGATGAGTAATAGCGAAGACTATAAAAGTTAATGAGCTGAATCGCATAGTAAAAAGATGGAGTGAAAATAAGTTATAAAATATGTATATCTTTTGTTTACTTCAAATTACTTTTTAACGAATACCAGTGCATTTTTGAATATTGCTTTTTCATTTAAAAAGGAATTTTCATCAGTGAAATTAAATAAAAAATCGTATAAAATATAAATTTTGAAAAATATTATTTATAATACATATTTGCATGTATTGAACGTATAAGAAATAATGTTTTGTCCCACTTAAATTTTCCTGCAATATTGAAAATATTGATATTCTCAAAAATTTATGTAAATATCAAATGTAATTATGAAAAAGTTTAATAAAGTTTCCAATTTTATTTTTTTTAATTTTTTATTAGTTTTTTTTAATTACGTTGAAATTTTAAATCCCAAAGATATTTTCACTTTTATATAAAAGCATATTTTAAAATTAAAATTTTTTTACAAAAATATGTTTTTAATTTATTAAAACTAATTTATTTTAAGGTTATTTCAAAAGCATACCTTTTATAAAATTCTATTACTCTAACTAAAATTATGATCAAATGGCAATTCTGGAAGTGTGTGTGTGTATCGAAAGAAGTACATAAAGATAATCAAAAAGTATAATATCAAAATTTAGTTTTAAATATTGTCCTTTGTTTCGTTCAATATTGTATATGCCTTTAGCTGTGAAGACTTTTTCCCCTCATTTTAAATAAAAAAATCATTTCAATAACTTTATACTGAAGAGAGAACTATAACTTGAAACACTGCTGTCTTGAAGTGCATCAACTAAACAATGTAAGACTAATTTTATCCATAAATAAAACATATGCAAATTTATATTGTCTTAAGATATCAATCAAGTCATTTATCTTTCTATTGGTAATATTCAATGTAGCATTAATGTAAAATTACGAACTACTGAAATCAGATAAGTACTTATTTAGTAAATATAACTCTTCTTTACTTTTCTAACAAAATTTTACTATTAAATTACTAATTATTGAAAATATATCCATAAATTTAACACGTAAATATTGCATTATTATGTAAATAAACTAAACTAATAAGCGCAACAGCCTATGAGATCCAAGGCCTACTGCGCTCATCTCAGTATTCTTGACATTGGGCGCTGAGGTGGGTGCATGTGCAGTTGTTCAGCTCAGGTGTACAATCTGATGCGAAAACCACCAGTGTTTAGTCCCAAGCAAACTTGATACTTATTTATCGACATATTTAAGGGATGAAAGACTGAGTCAATCTGGCCAGTCCAACCCAAAAATAGTACCCCGGATCTGTGGTGTGGAAGCGCAATACGCTACCACTCGGTCACTGTGGGCTTCTTTATATAATTACTTCGATGGCCATTTTTGCATAATTTACAACATTTTACCCCTTTTACGTATATAAATTTTTTTGAATAATTTATAATGGAAAAAAATGTATCTGAAAGATAAGAAATGTGTAGAAGAAAAGAACTAAAAGTAAGAAAACTAAACAACGTAAAATTTTATTTTATCAATTCATGAACTACATTTATTAATGTAGCCAAACTTCCCAATCTTTTTGTTCCTTGAATACACTTTTCCTTTAGCGGAATGTAAGCCCAACTTGCTGACAAGATCAGTTAACAGAGTTATAAATTCCATTGCTGACATCCATGTTCCAATTGGGAAGGTTGACCTACATGTGACAAAAAGTTTTGTTTTACAAAGTAACAAATCAATATACTGTACAACACATCAGCTTAATTCATTTGGCAGTTGTAAAAATCATGAATTGCTTGTAGATAAATCTGAAAATTGTTATTTGAAATCAATAGAATTAGTAAATATTTGCTTAAAACAAATTTTTTTTAGAATAATGAGTTCCTTGTTTTTATTGTTTACAGTATTCTCTATTGTAAAGTGCTTTTCTTTGATATGAATACAATAAAACATATTACATTTTTTGTTTATATATCTTTTCTATACTGTGTAAAGTTCAATGTCTGTACAACGCATTTCGGAGAGTACTATTTAAAGCCATTTATAAAATTCATTAATCTTTGCAAGAGTACAATTAATGTTTATTTTAAATCCCAATGCAATGATTAATATTGGTGGTATAAATAGGGATATATCTTATAAACATCTTTCTCTCCATATTGAACATTAATCATCTCAAAGCACAAAATTCCATCTTTTTCTTATAGCGTGTAATAAAGATCAAGTAATGATGAACTTAGCTATTGAGTCAATGTATAAAAGACTTACTTGCTCCAAACAAATATTTTCAATGTACCCATTCATGCTTCAACCATATAACAATGTCATATACCTGCAATCATTCATATAATCTTATAATCATTTATCTTTCTTCGTTACATTCACCACACAGAAGAAAAATTAAAAGGTGAATATACTTCACCATATTCTCTCATAACTTAAATGCTGAATTCTTCTTTTGAAATAACAATTTGTATTATTTCAGATATATTTTACAGTTAAATGCAGATGTATCTATTAAAAATGCCATTGTCAATTCTAAAGGTAAATCATTGCTCATTGCAGTACAACATATATTGGGTTAGGAAGGGCATTTGCAAAATCATGAAAAGTATTCTGCTACAATATCTTGGCAATACATGGACACTTATTTAAAAAGAAAGATATGAGTGTTCAAACAAACCTTTTAACAGTATTGCGTTCAAAGGTTCAAAATTTAAGGTATCCAACTACGTTCGGAACCGTGATTTTAAAACAGCGCATAAAGGGAACATTTTCATGATATTTAGTGTCATTTAGATTAGAATACATGTATAAATATTGTTTTAAGGACATTCCGAGAAAAAAAAATTATTTAAATACAATATTTCGGCAAAAAATTAACTTA
>BMAV01013703.1:355968-368086 GCA_019973955.1 Trichonephila inaurata madagascariensis | reverse complement strand
TTATAATAATATTTTGCCTGTATATAGCTCAGACCTCTGTACAGAGGTTCAGCTATGATTTTTTAAAAATTCACATTATTTTCAGAGTTAGAACTATTTGAAATAATTATCAGCGTTTTTTTCTTAAAATTTCTCCCCTCTGTGGTCGTAAGACATTTATAAGCCCACTTCTAAGTTATATATTTCAAAATTTCTAGTTGAGTCTCTGTACATAGGTGTGAGCTATATACAGGTAAAATATTATTATAATAGAAGCATTTTTCACAAGAGGAGAATATTTTCAAAATGGGTCATTCTATGTTAATTTTATGTCAAAATATTGTACTTAAGTAATTTTTTATTGTAATACTATTCTTAAAACAATTTTTTATACATTTTCTAATCTAAGTGACACTAAATATGATACATATTATCCATTTATACGCTTTTGCAAAATTACGGACATATTCGGATACCTTAACATTATTGCGTTCAAAGGTTCAAAATTTAACTTGCATCACATAAGTCTTATGTTCTTTTCTCACATTTCACAAAACCAAAAATAACTATCTTCAAAATAAGAGTTAAAAATTAGTATTTTACGTCAAAAATTGTTAGTTTCAGCGATCGTATATTTATTTAAATGTAATGAAATGTCGTAAGGCTCTTCAGTCATCAGGATCATCTCTGTCACTCAAAAGCCCCAAAGCTCGGCCAACTCTTCTTAACTTATACACCACCTCTTCTTGGACAAGATTGAAGCACATGGCAATTAAAGCCATGCCAGTAAGTAGATAGAGGGAGCATATAACTAGCTTTTCTTGTGTACCATCATCAGAAACGACAGAATCACCAGGTACTAAATCCCCAAATCCTATTGTACTAAGGGTCACAAAGCAGAAGTATGATCCGTCTAGGTAGTCCCAGCCTTCCCAGACAGAGAAAAGAGCAGCTCCTCCACAAATGTAGCCAGCGATGATCACCAAGCACAGAGTAATCGGCACAGTGACTCTTGGCTTGGTTCTGTAATTCGAGACACCGTCATCATCAAGGTCGTCTTTGGTAATGTCCGAGTTCAGTTTGTTCCTAAAAAATAAGATATTTTCTTAAAATATGCGAAGAATAAAGAAGTCTGATGTCTATTCCTATAAGTTGTCCCTACAATAATATATACGTTACAAAAATACACTACTGACCATTAACATTGCAACACGATGAAGGCAATATGCTACACATACGACATTTACACTACATGAAAAGATGCTATGATACATGCAAGTAATTAAATTTACAACGTATTAATGCTAAACAGGTTGTGCTAGTAACACCTACGATGTGATTAAATTTTTAAAACAATTATAACGAGTTTCTCATACACAAATTACATTTAAATGTTATTACCTGGAGAAAAGTTGTGATGCCTCATGTAAAAAGAAGAAAAGCTTACCAACATGTTTCCAACTTTAATTGAGGACGAATTGTAGCTTACAGGGAATGTGCGGTTATTCATATCGCAGTATTGAGGATCTAAATTCCATGACTGTTTGGAGAATATGGAATCTATAGGATTAGGATAGTCATACGGGCGCCATATCATGACGAATCTCAATGGTCAGCAATCATTAATACAGACAAGGGATGCATGTTACCGCCGTGGCCTTAATGGATCTTTCATCTACGTCATGAATGTTGAGTCAAACCATTTAATTTTTTACTAGATAAAAATTTTTGGCATGAATAGTTGAATGGCATTTGCAACAGCATTGATTAGCAGCTTGGATACAATGGCTAAGGTCAACCTTGACGCAACATCAAATGCAGCTGTGCCTTCAATAGTATGATGAACAACGCAATTGGAAACAATTGCGTGACATCTTTTCAGACGTATTCAAGTTCTGTTTTCAACATCCTGATGGCCGAATCCATATTTGGCGGAATCCTGGAGCGAAAAAATTTCCAACGTGCGTTTGAGAAGGTTTTATTGATCGATCACCGAAAGTGATGGTATGGAGGGACTTTGGATATAAGTCAAGGTCACGGCATTGACGGCACTTTAAGCAGTGATCGCGTTACGTTTCTAGTTCATTAAGCCACATGGTTCTTCCTTTTCTTCGAGCCTGTGAAATGTTGCGTTTTTGCAGTATGATATACGACCACTTGTTTGAGGTATTTTACATAACTTTCTTAAAACAGAAAATGTTCAGCAGTGGCCTATTTAAAAAAAATTTTTTTCCACAAAAATCACCAATAGAAAACGTTTGGTCACTAGTTACCGAGAAACAGGCCGAATAGCATACTCCATTTACTATAATTGATTAACTGTTGTATATTTTTGAAGCTGCATGCCAGATGTACCTTTACAAGCCATTCAATTTTCGGTTGACTCCATGCCCAGATGTATAAGAGATGTTTTACTGACAGATGTACTGCTATCTCAGGATCTATGCTTAGAATTTTTTTGTAAAACTAAATAATTTGTTATTCCTAGTACAATTTTTTGTTAATAAATATCATTTTGTTGATTGCATTACTTCTTGGTGTAAAAATTTTAATGGTCAACAGTGTATAAAAATATATTAACAATTTCTTTATTTTTAAAATTTACTTTAATTTCAATTTTTTGTGTTTTTGTTTAAATAAATTATCGAGAAAGAAAGGAAGAAAATAAAGCATGCTATTCGATGTGATTCGATTGAAATCCTAGGTAAAACAAAAATATAAAAGCTCTTTACATTCATTATTCTAGTACTTTTATTTTTTAATCAATTTTTTATGATTTAAAAGCACCTTATGAAATTAAAAAGATAAATTTAAGCATTTTTTCGCTTTTCAGGGAATTTTTTTATACTTTTTGCATTAAAAGTACATGCTCTAGAAGGAAAAATGAAATTATGAAGTCCCAATAATTAATCTGTATATCTGACGATTATAAATGCTTCTTACTTTTCGTAAAAACAAAAAGATAGGATTAACAATAATTAATGGAGAAATACTTTAAAATTTCTTCTAAAAACACTGTAATATTAAAGCGCATATTTTGTTTTTTAAATAGTTTTGCAATTTTTTTCAAAAAAGAAACTGCAGCTTCTGATACTTTCAAAACAATTTTGATGGTTTCAATTTATTTGCAATTTTATAACCTTTTACGCCTACCAATAATTTTTATAAGAATATCAAATGTATCGAAAACTGTTACATTTTTCAGTGATTAATCATTTTGGCAATGCAAAATTAGACATATACGTGACAGTGTCCATTATATTTAAATGATTTGTTCTAAAAATCTGACGTAGAAAGTAATTGACTATGATTAATATTTTGACTTAGGATGTTAATTAAAATAACAATCTTTAGAATTTTCTAGAAGATAAATGGTAAAAAATTAAATTAAAAAAATTACAAAAAGAAAAAAAAATCTTAATTTAAAAATATTTTTGAAAAAATTCAAACATTTTACTTTAGTTTCATTGGAGTAGACAAAAACAATTTTATATCTCAAGTAACAATTTTATATTTCTGTTCAATGTGATATAAATGCAACATTAAAACTTTTATCTATATAATGAAAAAAATAACAATACAGGAGTCACGCATATTTTTACAAAATTTCAATCTTTTTTTTTTTTTTTTTTTTCAATTTTTATTTCGTTCCATACAGTTATTTCTAGAAAAAAAATAAGTATAAATTATTACTCACATTTACTGTAACATGCCTTTTTCTAATCATTGTAATACAAATTTTAATTCCTTTAAATATATACTCATTTACTATTTTTGCTCAGATGGCCAAAAGGCATGTATCCAAAACCCCAGATAAACAGTTTAACTACCTAAATAGCAAAAATTAAATTAAGACGCAGAAGATCTCATACGAAGATTTCCCGTAATGAATAGTACCATCTCATCACTAATGGTTGAAATAATCACCAACTGAAAATATCTCAGACTTTAACCATATTCAGATATCACGACTAGTGATATCTGAATATGGTGACCGCAAATGATACTTAAACCGCAATGGTACTTACATCAAAGTAAATCATCAATCGTTATTAGATATTTCTAATGACAATATAGGAAAAACATTTGAACAAATAAAAAAATGGCAGAGAATTAATATCAATTACAGGAGAGCAATAGTTGAAAAAACAACCTTCTAAATATTCTTCCCTGAAACTCCTTGAAAATAAAGACTTTCTGTAGAAGGAGAAAGGAATGCGGCATTTCCAGATCACGAGTAGAAACTAACAATTACAGGAATAAATTTGTTCACAAAACTAACCCGGTAAGCTATTATTTTTGAGTTTTGCTTCGTAGAACATAGTTTTTTAAAGAATACCACTGCAATAATCAAGGAAATTCATATAAAAATTGTGACATTATTAGAGGCATAAAACATCTTAAATGTTTAAATTTAAATTTTCTTTCCTTGCCAGTATTGAAACGTGCTGAAAATTATCCTTACATTTATTTCGCTATGCGACTATTCATCTACCTGTATTCCCTATGGTGAAATAGACAAGTTTGTCATTAAATTCTGATTGAAATTTTAAAGAGGAATGATTTTGGTTTGTAAAGTAGTAAATATGTCTGATCAAGTAAATGTGTATGTTTATAACTGTTTTATTGCCTTGTTGCTGTTTTTGGCATAAAATAAATTTACTAAATCAGCTATGGAAAAAAGAATTCTTGGCTAAATGTCACTATTTACATATCTGTTCTGTGAATAACAGTTTCGATTATTTATTATTTGTTCAATAAAGTTTGCATGGAATAAAATGCTAGAGCAGCTTAGACAATAAATCTTTAAATTTATACCAAATTAAGCGAACTATAATTTAAGAAAATGAATTTTAGTATTTATTATAGGTCCTACATTTTTTTTGAAAATATGTTGAAGTCACCGATGCTTCTGAAGTGCTTCAATGAAAACTAGTATCACGAAAAAAAATGAAATTTCTCAGAAAATACTAGTGAAACTAAGCCATCCAAGTTAATCTGCATTTATTCACTGAACGACATCTCATGATCAAAAGAAAATTCAAGGAAAAGGTGAAAATATGAACCTTGGTTTCTTACGTTGCTTAGCTTTGTCCGGGAAGGCACCCGAATGACAATGCGTTAACTATCATACAATTGTTGCTGTCCAGATTAAAAATACACCCGGAATGTGATAATTCTTATCTTGTGCATCACAGTGAACAATCTTCAAACTTCATGCTTTATTTCGTGAAACAGATTCACTTATAATGGGCAAAATTTTAAATAATGACAATGAAAAATCCTCTAAAAGTTTATCGTTTGTCTCTTTACATACTGCAAACACTGAAAGGGCTTAACTATTGCCAAACACTGATTAACCCGCGATCACTCGCGTGGGGTGTTCTGTACACCCCAGCAACATGAAAATCCTCCCATGATTCTAAAAAGAATGCGCAGAACCACGATTTTTTCTGTAGCGCCACATTTTAGGTTATTGAACCTTTAGGCCTGATGCGATCTCTCCTTTTCGAACGCGAATGGAATGTAATCTGGGGAGCTGAGAACTCCCGCAAAAAGTTGAGCATATGTATACAGTCTGCTCTGAATGTTTGGAAAATGATTAAAATATTATTTTTCTACTTTCTACTATCATTATCTCATTAATTATAAAGTATATTTATTACTGGTATATAAGTTTTATATACTGGCTTACGAAAAAATATATATAATTATGTGTTTTTAAATGAAAATTTTGTTTGTTTAGTTTAAATTAATGTTAGTCTCATTTGTATGCAATAAATTTAATAATTTTATTTGTATAATACGAAAAACATCTTGTACTCTTTATAAATATGTATCATAATGACTTAACTTTATTTTCATAATTAAATACACGTGCTAAAAGTTTGGGGTGTTCTCTACACCCCACGAGTAACGACGGTAGCAAAAACAGGCGCGAATGACCACGGGTTAAGTGTTGCACGAATGATGTTGCAAATCGGATGTTGGTTTAAAATATGCTTAAGAAAATTGATACCATTCAGTTATCAAACAGCCCCAAAAGAAAACAAATTTACAGTTTACGAGTTTGTTGAAAATGAGCTTATATAAGTGTGGAAATCTGTTTAATTTTCATTTACAAGATGAAAGTATCAATGCTACTGAACTTGTTGTTCATGTGTTTGTGAGGTATTCATCTAAAATGCAATTAGAACGTTAAATTGGTAAAGTATTTGACACTTACGCTACTGGGGAAGTAGTTTTAAAGCTTTCTACAAATGTATACGGATAAATCACTTGAATTGGAGTGTGTGGATATTTACAGTGATGAAGCGGATACAATAGTTTAAAAAGGGAATGGAAGGTGTAACTAAGATGATGGAAGTGACAGGAAATGCCCCTAGATATCCAATTGTATCAATAATTGGAAAACTCTGTCAGCTAAAATGTTGTTACAAAGTTTAAAAATTGTATTGGATAGTGCTATAAAGGTAATTAATCATGCTATGAGCCGCCTACTTTAAGAAAGCTTTGTAAAACCTACCGTCAATGACTGAGTGTTTCATATGTTAATGTACACACACAGGAATGAGCGACTCTAGCTATCAATAATAAAAACTTAAACCATGCTGTTTAAATTAAAAAATGTGCTGGGGAACAAACACAAATACATCTTTTATCCACCAATTGGTGATGTAGACTGTCTACTTAATGAAAGTAAAACAATACTTCCCTTTAATGCTGTTAGCAAGGACACAGAATACGTTTTGACGCGCTTTTTACAGTAATTTATACCTATAGTTTTGCATTCCTTAAGTACTTTTTCATTAAAAAAATATCAAATGATTTGTGGATAAAGTTAACAATAAATTTTCCATAATTATAAAAGAAATTATGATTAGGTTTTTGAAACAGATTTTTCATCGCATCAAAGACAAATGATCAGTAAGTATGATTTTTTTTTTCGTATTGAATTCACTTTTAAGGTAGTTGTCACGTGAAAATCTGACAAGGGTGCTGTTTGGTGGAAACGTTTGAGAAACAATAAATTAGAGTATGCGCCCTCAACTTAGAAATAAACATTTCAATTCTGTCCAAAATAACATAAAGTAGTGCATGCTTCCAAACATGTTTAAAATGAAAGTATTCAAGAGCATATAGTCGTATAATACTTTTATCTGGGAATTCCAATACCAGTTTGAAAAACATAGTTATGACGTGTATTATTATTTATTTATTTTTGAAAAAAATGATAAGACAAAAAAAATTATTCTTATCTTAAGAAAGTGAAAATAGGGGAATAAATATTAACGGAATACCTGATAAGAGTAGAAGAATCTACAATGGAGTTGGTTCCTGTATTGGGAGAGGCAGCATCCTGTAGCATGATGTGATGGATTTGGTATTGTTCAAGCTGTTGCTGACGACGCCTTCGATGATCGCCAAGTCTTCGCCTAAAGCACAAACGACCATAAACAAACTTGAAGCTCTTGGCCAGGATGTTGCCTATGTTTGTCAAATAGAGGAACATGAGTGGGATGCCGAATATGGCATATAGAATGGTCACCAATTTGCCCCAGTTGGTTTTTGGCGCGATGTTGCCATAGCCTGAAAAGAAATAATATTTAAATTAAATATATGCATGCTTACATTTATTTTGTGCAACAATTTAAATACAAAGATTTAATTGTTTCTTTACATGTGAACAATATAAATGATAACAGGTTTACTTCAGTATGCATTAAAATTTGTGGAAGATGAAATCACATGAAAAAAACAGATTACAAGTGCAAGCGTAAAAAATAAAGTAATTCATACAAAATGAGATTGAAAAGAAGCATTGGGGAAAATAATAAGTAACGGCTTAGGGAAAATAAATAGGAATAAAACTAAATATAGGTAGAAGAAAAACGATATAAAGTTCAGAGAAAAAAATTAATTAAAAATAATACTATAATTATATTAAGAAACAACAAAATACTATGAAAATAACTGTAATCTAATATTGCACATTGAAAATTGAATTCAGGATTTTATGTTTGAAAATTCCTTTTGCTTTTAAAAATAAATTTATAAAAAATTAATAACATGATTTATATGCATGGATTATTTTCACTAAATATTGTAATTTCATTAGAATTAAAATAACTGATTAATACTGATCAAATAAATCAGCACAGACCCTTTCAAAGGAACTCTTAAAATACATGATATGATATTGAAGAACAATGAGAAATTTTAAATTGATACATTAGGTTATGAGCTTTGTAGGGCTTGAACTTGCTTTAGTCCGCTGAAATTACAAAACGAAGTTTTAAATAAAATAAAAATGATTTTACATTTTATGCATAGTATTTTGTAACAAATGATGCATTGAAAGTTAATAATTATCTTGATATTTAGCTTTTAACGTAGAGAGTATACATTTATAAAGAAGTATATCTTTTTTTTTATAAAATCTCATCTAAGACGGCATAACACATTGTTTTGTCAATTTAAAAATAAATTCACACACACATACATATCTATATATTTGTCCGGAAGCGAAATATTTTTTCACTTACTCCTCCATGCATGAGCGACACTTATTTGATAAACATATTGGAGCATTTTATTCGTAAATTACAAATAAGACCCCACACAATGCATATAATCAATTTCGATGTAATAGAAAGATGCTGTTCAGAGACCGACTTTAATTCTTCCATATGTCTTAAAATTCTGGAAAAAGAATTATGTTTAAGTACCATAAAATCTGGCGTATAACGCACACCTATACATTCAAGTTGATTTTTTTTAGTTTTTAGGTATATTTGCCGTATAACGCGCATCCCCCTTTTCGGGAAGAAATCTGAAACATTTGTATACATTGCTTTTATGTTTTAATCATTTATTCGACGTATTATAAACTTTTGAACGACTTTTTGAAAAAATAGTATACTTCTAGAACTGCAACTTGCACAGTAACTGGTGTTGATGGATGAAGAAAGGCAGATGAGCTTGGATATGTTATTACTCTTTCAACGAGGACTTCGTTAGGAGTAGTGTATTTAGTTCTGTTTGTCAGAGAAATTATTTATATGTCTGTTTTTAAGTAAATATTAGTAGTCTGGCATTTAATCTTAGTACTTAGTAGTCTGTTGTATCTGGCAATAAAAAAATATCATATGATGGATTTAATGAGTTGCCTTAGAACTGTAGAACTACTAGGGAAGTAAAAATACATACTAACCTAATGAGCGGAATAAAGATATTCAATATGTTCCCCTTTTGAAATGGATGTAAATTTATTTCATTTTTAACATATTTTAATCATCGTGCAATAATTAACATCATAAACTCTTTTAGTTCATAAGGCAAGTCGTTTCTTTAAAATAAACTGTGTTTCGATACATGTAGAAATAAAAAAATGTATGCTTATCTCTTTTGTTATTTTTAAAGCTATCGTTTTTATACCCGTTATATAACGCGCACCCTTAAGTTTCGATCTTATATTTTGTGTTCAAAGTGTGCATTATACACCAGATTTTTACGGTATGTGATTTCCAATTAAATATTTATGTAAAAGTCTATCTTACACAATAATTTTGTATACATCGCAAATAATTTTAAGATACGAGTCGATTTTAAGATACATAAAAATCGGCAAAAGCTTTTATTATGTTAATATGCCCCAGTCTTTTAACCAAAAAAATCGAATATTTTCACCCCGCAAAATACACGAGAAAAACATTTCTACTAAAAACGCTTTCTTTCATACTTGGTCATCTCCACAAATCTCAAAGGCTTAGACCTAATGAAGAGTTACACGCAAAAGTCATAAATTAAAGTAGCTCAAAAATTTCTAATCATCAATCCTGGTGAAAGACTGACATCATTAATCTGTAAGCCTGGACGGACGCAGCGAACCAAGATGGATCTGCAGTGCTGTAGGGTTTTCCGGAATAAACTTTTCGAGGACTATTTACTTGGCAACGGTTTTATGCTTTTAAAATGGATGATCCAATGACATCCACTATATTAAGAAACTCTAAGTAAATGTATGCTACAGAATTTTTTCTCTCTCTCTCTCTTCTTTTAGGAATAATAGTTGACTCCCCCCCCCCCCTCCTTTCTTTTTCCTTCTAGATCTAACCGACCCTGTCAGAGTTGTGAAAAAAATAAATTTGTTAGAATATGAATGAATGGCATAAGTGTCCCCAGTTTGAGCAGATTTATAGCTCCAGTGATTATAGATTTCAGAAAAAAAAATCTTAACGAATGGCTGTAAAAAGAATTTGGAGTTATTTATTATATCTGAAAATCATTAAGAATGACAATATTCATTGTTGCATAGAGAGAGTGAAGTACAAAATTTTTTATTTTTTATATTTTATAGTTTCGTTTTTTTTTCAGATGCATAACAAGTCGATAGATATTCCGATTGATACGTTTTGATGTTTTTATTGTTTTCAAAGCACACATTTATATTCAGGAATAAGATTTACGAAATGTTAAACATATGCTTAGAATCCATTAGCTTCTGTTATATGTTCATAAACTGCGATTCATTTATTTGAAATATAAAACCATTTCCCTACTAAATGATCTGCATGCGAAAAAATACGAAAGATTAAACATTAACTTAAATATTTAATTGCTACAAATTCATCTAATTTATGCAATGTGCGAAAATATTATGTTTTGAAAATCAACTTTAAATTTATACGCACATATTATACTTGAATTATGCATACAAATAAAATTTGTATTATGCTCAAACACATTTGTCTGAATTCTCTTAAGAGTTTTGAGAATATCATAATATTTATTATACTGAATAAACAGAGAAATTTGTCAGAAATGAAATGGCTAAATCATTTTTATATACTTTTATTTAAATTAATTCTATGTGGTTTATTCATAACTATAGAAGAATTAAATTCTGCAGTTAGCTTCTTTAATTTCTCTTTAAAACCATGTTGTTTTCTAAGTATTAAAAACAAATGTGTGTCTTGGGTATGAATGATTTGAAAATCTTACTAGAAATTAATGTGTATGTACGTAACTATACATTTTGAAAATATTTAAATCTAATTGTATTTAAATCTAATTTTTTCAGTAAATCCATGTACAATTGTGTTAAAGGGGACCCATTAACATTTCTATCAATAATAGCATAAAGAATTTATATTAATAATGCAACAATGTTCGGCTAAAAAACCAAAAGTTCTCATGATTTTAACTGTCGTATGTGTGTGTGTCCATACATTCATACAAAAGCATAGTTAGAAAACCTTAATGCTATCATGTTTGAGTTAAAATTTCTGCATATTTAAACAAAAAGAAAAAATATTTGAAAACGTGCTTATTAAGAAACCTATAACGTAAACAATTAAATATTGTCTGTAATAATTTATTTTCTGTCAAATGAGACTTAATTGAACATTTTAAATATAATACAAACAAAAATTAAAATCACACAAAGCTTACAAATCTATTCAAAGTAATTTTTAAAAAACAACGTTTTCAAATATTTTCGTTGCATTTTTTAAGAACATGGATTACTAATCTATGCTCCCAAATATTATGGTATTAAAGAAATATTTGGTTTGAAATGTTAATACATAATATATCATTATTATTAATAAAAACAGTTTACATCATTCTACTTTTATCACATTCTTATTCAGAGAATCTCAATCCAATATTGTAATAATTTAACTTAATACGACATATATATAATCATTCACTTTAAATATAATTCTAAATGCCAAGAATTTAAAGGACAAGGAACACTTCCCAAAATAGGTAACGACAGCTTTTGCATTACAGATAATGAATTGATTTACATGATAAATTGAGCATAAACCATTGAGCAGAAGCTTAGGTTTAAAAAACGAAAAACAAGAAAAGTGATAAACAGATGGGTATTTTAGATACAATATATCTTTCTTAGTGGCAAATATTTCATACTGCAGTAACTAGTACTTTTAAAATACATTTTTAAATAATCTTATGCTTTGAAACACAGTAAGTAATGAGAAAACGTATTTTTGTGACTCTCAAAAACATATTAATTTACTCTTTCGAGATGATGTATATGGTTCTGTTCTACACACACACCACACAACACAGATACACACAAACACTCACACACACACACATACACACACAC
>BMAV01013703.1:343529-355194 GCA_019973955.1 Trichonephila inaurata madagascariensis | reverse complement strand
TTTTTTTTTTTTTTTTGAAAATTATGCTTTGAATAAATTTGAGTAACTCCATACTTATACGTACTCTGTCATTAAGTATAATTGTTGCTTTATTTAAAAAGTAAAAGTTATAAAAAAAGTTAATTTATTTGACACTCCATGATATAATGGCCGCGATAGATGAATGGTTATTGTCGAGAACCCGTGACTTGCGTTGATAATGTCGATTCATAGGGTAACTAATGACCTGTTAGGTTGCAATGCCAGTGCGTGTTAGATATGTCTCGGCCCAGAGTCCTCTAGTTTGCATGGTGTGGGAGTTTGGAAAGTCAGCAAAGTGTGTTTGCTTTAAAATGTGACATTACTAAGCAACCAAATGAAATCAATCAAAATACGTTGTTGCTGTTGCTAATGCCCCGTGTCTGACAGTGTCCAAACGAAACCCCTAAAATCCATCCCTGTAAAAGGTTATAAGTACAAATGACGCTAACTGTAGGTTTGAGCACCATTTAGTATGATTAGGCTCAGTTCCATTCCAATTTTCAAGGTGAACATCCTGGGTTTGATCAGCGATTTCCTATATCTCTTCCCATTCCACCAATCTCACGAGATTACTTGCGGTTTGCCGGCTTCTTAGAATCCCCCCCCCCCCTTTCCGCTAAGGCATCTATTTACAAACACCTTTGCTTTCCCCGAGATTCAAACCCTCCCCAATGGCACAGCAGTCAGGGTCATTAACCACTACATCGGACGTATTAAAATACAGTCGAGCCTCCATATTGCGAACCTCTATAATGCGAATTTTTCTCTATAGCGAACTTTTTCCTGGAACCAAGAACATTTCACAATTTTGCATTTCCTATATCACGAACTTTTTCTCTAGTGATTTAATTTTTTTCTCCCTTTTTTAAAAGTAGTTCTGGACATTTCAAGGTATTCTTTCTATTAACTCATTTTATGGTGGTCATAAATATTGAACCAGTTTTATTAGGTACCTAGCTCTCAGAGAGCAATAGAACTTTGGACGTTTCATCCAAGAAGTGCAACCCTTAACTCCCCTCTTCTAGTTCACTGGAAACACCTTCGATATCCCCTTTCACCCTCAAGGGAGTTGTCTCGTGTCCCCATGTCCTTGAACTAGTCTCAATTCATTTGTAGTGGTAATCAGTCATTCCGGTAACTTCGCGTCTTGTAGCTCGAAAATGTCAAAACGTAAGTGTTTGAGCATCAAAGAAAAAAATTAATTCTTCAGGAAGTGGACATAAAAACGTCAAGAAACTTTCCTTTCAATTTTTCTTTCTTTTTGATAGATCAGATGTATAAAATAAATATTATTAACTTACAAATAGGTGTGAATAGTTACTTTTTTAATATATAGTGTTTATGAATTTAAAGTTTGTTTTATGTGGTTTGTGTAAAGAAGATTGAAAGATAAACCTCTATGTAACGAACTTTTTTTCGGCATTTAATGACTTCGTTATATAGAGATCCGACTGTATAAATGTTTCAAAGCAAAAAAGTTTGGATTTTCTGCATCCCATTCACAACACCCTTTACCTGTAAGAAACGTCTCAAGTTTTATTAACTATTACAAGTAAAACCAAAATACATTCTTTAAAAAAAATAATAAAGTGAGAAATCATACATTCCTATAAGTAAAAATAACAACTCTTTAACATCAAATATTCATAGCAGTAAAATGTAAGTCGTAACTGAAATCAAACGAGTTTTTTAGGTTTTTGTGTGCTTCGAATTTTGTATATAAATTTATTTTTTGTTATAGTATATCAAGGCATTTTTTTTATGCGTAAGTAAAATACATTTGTTGCTTTTATATTTCAGAAATATGCTTCAGGAATAAACACGAAAACACAATTACAATACAAATATTACGATAAAAATAAAATCTTGTTCAAGAAAAATCAAAACCACAACTCACTTCTAAAATCTTTTTAATGAAGTATGTAAAATAATGAATTGCTTTTTTACATAGTTTGATACATTTTTAACAATGGATTGAAGATTTTAAATATTTATTTTTATTGTTTTCACAAAAAAAAAAACCAATTCACAATTCCGACCTGATGCATTACGTATGCATCTAATTTTATTTATATTCCCTTCTTGTATGAATTTTATATACCTCGAATAAAACTAAATGAAAAACGTAAGGACAGAAATGGGGAAAAAAGAAATAAAAAGGAATATGAAAGAAATTGAAAGAAATCCATTTTTCCACTGTAAATTTCAATTTAAAATCGAGGAATCGAGATATAGGAGGAACAATGTGCTCATAATTAGATTTTTACGTTTCACTCACATATTACAATTTTCTTTAATCATTCCTTGAGTTCTGGTGTTACGTTTCAACACTAAAGAAAAAAAAAGAGAAGCTGATTGAATTCTGAGAAATTTTATTCATAAGAAAAAGAATCATGCAGACTTTTCATCTTTTCATCCAGAGCGTTTGGGTTTTGGTACCGCAATTATATTTGCTACAAAATTCAGTTTATTATTATTCATTTTTTTTTTTTTTTCAATTTTCTTTTTCGTTCGTGGCAATGGAGGATTTGTTTCACATGTTGTTTGTCACGAAAAGGTTGCCCTTGTTCTTGTCCAAAATGATTAAAAACTCACTTTTCCAGAAATAAGTACGTTGAATGAATTTTAAATGTCGAAGTTCAAATAGAAATTAAATGTAGGAGAAACGTATTTTTTCTGGATGATAAACATAAAATTTAACCACATTGAAAGTTATCATTTTAATTTTTTTTTCTTTTTCTGTCATTTACTTGTTATTTACAAAGAGTGAAACACTCTGAAAACGAAAACGCTTAAGGCGAAATATCGGTTATCATGAAATAATGCAACGGTTTCGATAATGTGCATTTTCATGTATTTTTTTCACTTAAGACGAAACGAACATCGCTTTACACGAAAAGATATCCCTTCTGGGAATTAAAAAATACGAAAAACACTAAGCCTAATTAAACAGTATTATTGTATTATCCGGATTATTCACTGAAGTAGGTGATAATAATGCATGCACATCCCCGTTTTTGTCTGACAACAAAATTTTGTTTATTCGTTGCTTAAAAAATACCACTGAGGTAGATTCTGACATCAAAAATGAAATGAATAATGCAGCTTATGTTCGCGCGTCATCTGAAACAAGAAACATCAGGAAAAGTATGTGCAGTTATTTAGACACACATTCCAATGGTGAAACGAATAATAAATTGTATGACATCAGATAGTTTGTAGACAATTTGTTTGTGTCTTTTTTTTTTATTTTTTTGCAATATTCTTTAACGCGAAAAAATATTTCAGTCCCCAGACTGTCATGTTAAGCTGATTTCACTGTATTTATATTTTTAACTACGAATAATTACTTAGTAAAATGAAGTTAAGGATTCGACATTCTAATTGATTACATCAGACTAAAAAATAAACAACTTAATCTATAGTTACCGTGATTGATCTATAGAGAAATAATTCTCGGAACATCATCGAGTGGTATTTCTACATCTTCAAACAGACAATGATCATAGCTCTAGCTCTTATCTTCTAAACATTACGCGTATTCTTACGGTCGTACATTAGAAACCACTACGCTCATTTAATCTATTTTTTTTTCGTTTATCTATGGTCAAAGCTGAATCGACATTCTTATCTTTTATGAAAGTTTGCAAATATTGGTATCATAAGAAGTCTTACTCTATAATTTTGAAAAATGACAGCCTCTCTGAGATGGTTGCCTCAATATCGTAAGAGTTATATTATAATAGTGGAAATCGGTCAGTTGATAAAATATTAGATGTTGAAATATATATTGGAGTGAGCAGGATTATGAGGCGAATTGAAGAGAGTAGATTTACTTTTATTTTGATTCTTTGTTTGAGTGGACTTTTTACTGATTCACAGTAGGGTCATGAACGTTTAAACCAAGCTTAAACAATTAATAAAATCTACATGCTATAGGAAACTGCTTAATAAATAGTTTCAAAAAATAAGGCTGCAATTAAATGTGATGACCCAGTAAATAAATGGATAACTATATTTTAATGCATACAAAGTTCAGTTCGGTTTCGTAATAGCATTAGAAACATATTGGAAATATTTATATTATCTATTTTTTTCAGAAAACACTTATTTTTAAATACTAATAAGTTATTTTTCAACAGACCCAATCTTGTATGTTTAAGACAAAGAAAAAAAAATAGTTTGGGTAAATATGATCATGAACATATGAAAACCATGCAGATACAAGCGTATAGATGTCACAATTATTTATTACTCATTTATTTTTTTTCCTTTTTAAACAAGATAATAGAGCATGTAACTTACAATCATGTTTTATTTTTTTTTAAATTTTTGCATGTAATTTTTTATTTGAATAATTTTTTTTCGGCAAAGAATTCCTTATTCACAGCTAACTTAACAGCAGATGTTTGTAATACATTTTTCCTTGAATTATTTCCATTATTATGCATGCATTTTTAGTTTTACGAGAATTGAAAGTTCGTATTACCGGAACAAGACTGTTGCTAATTGGCTTTTACCAACGCGAATCACATTTTTCATTAAATTGAACATAAGGAGATGGCATACCTATTAAACGAGACACAGCTGAAAACAAAGAACCTACACTTATGAATTGAACTCAATAAAGTGTTGGCTATATTGGGGCTGAACATCACGTGTCATTCTTATGGAGGAATAAAATATAGTAACAGCAATGATGAATGGCAATACAATATGGTATTGGGAAATGTTTTCATGACATCTCCTGACTTTCTTCAAACACGTGGAAGGTATTCTCAACTATCATCAGACACATTTCATTTTTCCTTGACTGATGAACAGTTTTTTCACCAAATTGTCAACGTCACTTAAACTTCGATTTATAATTTATTATTTTTTATATGCTTTTAATGTTCTTTCTGTCAAAGAAAGTTTTGTATAAAAGCTTTTAAATGAGGACAATCGTGAACAATATTCACCTCCTTGCTCCATCGTCTATTGTTCATCTTATGGCTGTGCCTTGTTACATGACCTAGACATTAACCTTGAATGTAATCAATATATCTCAGACATGTTTCAAAATTTCTGGTAGGAATTGTTCCTGTTTTTGTTGGATTAGTTAAGCATTGTGCTAAGTCATTAGTAACAAGGGAAAAAAAGACATTTCTGAACGAATTGATCCAAACGTTACACATTAGGACAATTTTACAAAACTAGTGTAAGCATATATATGAATGAATTGCTCTCTTAAAAATGCTAGAAAAGTGAAGAAAGCTTATATAAATATTTAATAATTATTGTTTTTATATGGAATTGGAAAACATTGAGGGTCAAGGGGAGCCGTAAATACAATGAGAGTATGAAGGATATTAATCATGAATTAGAATAGAAGAAAAATACGATTCTATTAGCAATAAGAACAGAAATTCAAAATCTAATGTAAATATATATATTCATAATCTGTCTCTAAAATTATTGTTATTTTTCTAATGAAATTACTAAAACTGCATCTTAATGCAAGGGTGGGCTAGCCACATTCGACCCACAAATGTAGTCAGAAAATCCGCTTTGAATCAAGATTTCTTTCCCGTGTGCGATCAAAGACACGTCTTGTGATTTTCAGTATTAGAAAAACATAGTAACTTTATGACCTTATAAGAAAAACTAAGTAACTGAATTTTTTTCTACTAAGAGATCATCTGCAAAGTTTGGAAGATGAAGTGAGACACAATTTCAAGATTGTAAGAAATTTCAGCCTAAATTTAATTTGCTCTGTTATCCGCATTGTTGAATATATTGATACACCACCCGAGGAGCTAAATCTTAAACTTACTGACTTCCAATCAGATCACATTGTGAAGGAAATGTTTAATGCTATGACATTGACTTTTACAAATCTTTGTCATTTGAAAAATATCCATACGTGAAAAAATTTGTTCAAGAATTGTTCTTAATATTTTAATCAGCCTATATGAGCAAAGTTTTTCTGGCATAGATACAAGTACAAAAGACGGGTTGCATTTAATCATCACGACCTTGTTTAAATTTAACAAGAGAATTTAAACAAGCAATGTCGTTCATTATTTCAATAAAAAATTGTAGAAAAGCCTCTAATAGGGTACATTTGTCTCTTTAAACTGACTCTAAAATTAAATGTGCATGCAGCTATAGATAATATGATTTTAGCACAATAAAATTTGAAAAACCCTACCAATAATTATATAAGTTATACTTATTATTTTCTCTACAATGAGTGCAATCATTTTAAAAAGGTTCGACACACCTTTATACTCCACTCCCACAATGTGGTCTTCCAGGGGAAACAAGTTGCCCACCCCTATTTTAATGATATTTTCTAAAATTTCATCAATTATAGATTTTACACTGTTTAACTATTTCATTTAATTTTCTGGCTGGTTAATCTCAACTTTTAAATACTAATTGTAATAATGTTACTATTACTAAAACAATAAACTTCATTCTAAAATGAAATTCAATTGCAATCAAATTGTTTTAAAATGTTTTGAATTTATATCAGTTTATTGAAGATTTATAAGCATTATAACAGCATTATAAAAATAATAATTCATCATATTTTAATGAAATTTCCCTCGCATATATTCTAACAAATGTATTCCTTTTTCCGTTATGTATTTATATGCATTATTCCCTATTCAGCTTCTTTCTGTGAGAGAGAAGAAAAGCAAGAAGCTCGCTCGCTACATCTCAATAAATATTTACGCACGAAATACCTGCCAGCATTAAATTCTTATTTTCTCCTGGACTATCGTAGTTTCATAATACTGTGTTGCATTTTGTATTATTTCCGGATCAATAAATACAGGAAAGTAATAATGCTCAGCGTGAGCTGAAGTATATAACATTAAGCAGTCACCTACACATATTTGTCCCTTTGTATCTAGTTGAATTAACACATTGGGTAAGCTTGCAAATTAACGCAAGTTGGAGTAAATTTAATTCAATACTTGGAAAACATAACGGGTAAGGCTTTGAAATGTTCTTTCAGCTTAGCGTTTTGTTCAGATTCATGTAGATGCTGCATGAATTAGAAGTAAACAGAATTGATTTAATATTAAAACAAATTATTCATGTAGAGTAAATCTTAGTTTGAGGATATAAATCTTTTAAAAACTCTGTAGATTTCGCAGAAATTTATGCAACTACTTTCCAGAGAAATTTTAAAAGATATAATTAAATAATTAAAACTCACATTTTGTTTCATATTAATTAAATTAAGGGAAATGAATAAGAATTCCTATATTTATAATTTGATTATAATTATTAAAAACCCACGTGTTTTGTAATTTGTCGGATTAATTAACTATTGTCTCAAAAATTTTGCTTTAGACAATTTTACAAATTTCGTGTGATATTTCAAGTTTAAATAATTTATAAAGACACTTTAAAAATACTAAACAGTATAAAAATATATTAATTACCTTTTTTTGGATTATAAATATAAATTAATTGACTTAGCCTTACTCTTTTCATTCTTAATTGTTTAATACAGACACATTTAAATACTTTATACTTTCTATCTTTTTAATTACATTCTAAACCCCTTAAGAGGCATCCTAATATGTCGCATGGTTTATTTTCTTTTTATCTTTTTTATTTTCATTCTAAACAATTTGAGAGGCATTCTAACACGTAGAACAGCTACGCATTTTTAATAACTTATAAATGAATCATAAGCTATTTTTTCTGACTAATTGTGCATGTGACATAGACAATGTAAGGAATACTATTTCTATAAGAACAGTAAAAGAAAGCATAATGAGCTCTTTGTTTCTAATGACTAGAATAATGTCATTTCTATTATAATGGTTCAAACAGATTTTTTCTGCTTGAAATGGTGTTCTTAAAATGCAACATTAACCTCAAAGAGAGTAAACGTAATAAGAAATATATTTATTTGGCTTTATGAAATGTATTAAAACTGATTTTTTTAATACAAATATGTATAACCTAGTGTGTTTACATTTAAATTTGCTTTCTTTGCTTAAAAACACGTTAAATACAGATTTACGAAACAGCAACAACATACTAATGCTTAATTATGCACTTTCTTTTTCTTTATGAGGTGCTACTTATTACCAAAGAATATAATACAGATTGAGAAAGTCTATAAACCATTTTTTTATGCTTGTTAACCTTGATATTATTTAATGACTGCTCAAGAAGTAAAATGAACAAATTACCGTATTTGGGGCTTTGGCAAGTAATTACGCTTAGAGTTATATATACAGAAAAGTGCCGAATGATATAAATTGTAATTATACAAAATTATGGAATAATATGGAGCTTATTATGAATTACAAAAAAACTTTTTTTTCAATGAAGTCATTGCCATCGGATATAAATACATTTTAATTATGTTTTACTTATACGCTTTATTTGTTATGTAAGCCGTATCGCATTATACAAGTAATACAACCAGACAAAACGAAAATGTTAAAATTAAATGTCAAACTATTAAACATCTTTTATTAAAACATTTTTAGAAATGGATGATGATATTAATAAATTTTTAATTTATTAACAAATATCCAATATATATTAAAATTATTATTATTAAGAACATTGGTAAGCTTTAATATTAAAATAATAATTTTATCTAGTACGCATTGTTACTCCAAATTTCTATTACTGTGTTTACAGTTTATAATTATTTTTTAGGATCTAAAATATATTTAAATTTTATTTGATACTACGATAAGTACTTATAAAAAACATGTAGATATTGCTTTTAAACAAATAATTTGCCTTTATCATTAACTTCAGAAACATTTATCCACTAGTGTGCAAAAGGTAAGAAGCAAATACATTTTTGTTGATTTTTCAGAAAGTACTGAACTTTAAAAAGAACTTATAAACTATGTTTGGGAAAAAAAAGTTTTTATTAAATAACACGTTCGCTATCACTGACGCCCTGGAGTGTCAGCATAGTGCTACCTCATATGTCGGTGCCGTTCTGGGACGACGATCAACTAAGAAAAGTAATATGCTTTATTGAAAATTTCGCTTCTGAGGATAGATATACCAGATTTAATTGAAGTGAATGCGTTTTAATCAATCTCATTTGTTCTTTCATGTATTTTTTCCATGAGAATGAAAAATAACTTGATAGGACAGGCTTTTAAATCATCATTGTGCGTGTTTATATTTTTACTTTTGTTTTTAAATACTTACAATTATATTTTAACTTGCACAGATACACCTTTTGGGTAGGGAATATAATGAAGAGTGTTTGAGATCATGTACGGAGGCCAATCCAATATACAGATAGCATTATGGCTCAATGTGTCCAAAATGTCATTTCTGTTTTATGGAGCCAAAATTTCAGAATATTTGTATATCCAGAAGGTAAGTTTCGCAATGCCATCAAAACCATTACTTGATTGCAGGTGCGAGATGTAATAAGGGAAAGTCAGTAATTTAACCGCAAATAAGGTCTTAATTGACAGATATCCATGGAGAAATTATCCTTGGACACTAGAGCGGTATGCCTTGTTATATTCACACACGAGTTGAATTTCAGACCAAACACATATTCTTGATGTGCTCATATAAGGATTAAAGCAAATAAGGATTGCCACCACCTCTTCAACATTGTGAAAAACCACTAAGAAGTTGATTTTGGTGCGTGGGATGAACAATTGGTACTTTGAAACTGAAAATGTTCAGTGGATGGAATAGCCAGCTAGATCTCCAGACCTGAAGGACATAAAGGGGATGCTCTTGACTGAGCAATCTCAGTCCGCAACATGCAGCTAAGACTCAAGAATCTGAGAAATGATACTTTGGTGGAGGAATGGACATGTATTGTCTCAATATTTCGTAAAAAGCTTCGTAAACAACAGTAGAGTTCCTTGTGTCAACTATATTGCTCTGTCTCAATTATATAGATGTTATGCCTTCCAAGAGTGCCAATTTGTAACATCGTTTTTAGACTATCATGTTTAATGAACTTAAATCATGATCATGAGTGAGAATGATTAATTATTTATTAGCATCATTTTAGCAATACTTTTAAGTACTACTTTCGTATTTAATTTCACTTTAATTGTTTTTAAAGTTTTTGAAAAATCCATGAAAATGTATTTTTTTTAAATATAGTTTGCGGTAGCGTAAAGTTATAATGAAAAATATATATATTAAGATTACATTGCAATATAATATTTTTTTTTGAGACTCAAGGTAGACTCCTTGTGTGCCGACAAGTATAACACAAGGCTTACAAACGTAAGTCAATACTCAAACTATAGTGATAGGAAGTTACACAGTATAATATTTAAGAGAAAAAACATCAAGAAGCTGATATGTATTCGATATTTTAGGAAAACCCATTGCAGATTGTAAATCTTTATTGCCCGTTCTTTACAGGGAAAAAAAATCACTCTTCAAATGCAATAGTATTATTTAAGAATGTTGTGTGGTATGTTTTTGATACTCTGCACCAATAAATAAATAAAAATAAATTTTGAAATAAAAGGTACATACAAATTATTCAATTAAAAACTAAGCGATTAGTCTCTTTTTCATAAATAATGAGCTATTATACTCAACAAAAAGCAATCAAAGATACCTAGGCTTAAAACACATAATATGTGTGAGTATTTTATTTCCTAATACCTTTGAAATCCTACAACTAAAATTTTAAACCGGTAATCCAATACCTTTTAAACTTGTTTGCTTTTAATTTACTGGAGAACTCTAATACGATTTTATTTGCTGCTGCCGCTTACTTAATTAATGAAATTGGGAATCGTTTTTTTTTGCTCATATTACTACGAACTACACCGGTGCAAACTAAAAAAAATGTTATAATTTATATGAAATGAAATGCAGGGAACCCGAAAACGGATGTTTATGACAAGCTATGAAAGAGAAACGAAAGAAAAATAGCTATATTCACTAGAAAGCTCGAAAAAGAACATTTATTTAAGCTTGGTCAGCCGATGGAATTTAAAAAAGGAAATAAATAAAATCCGAGCATATTCATGAAACTTTACACGTATAACATTTTTTACTAGATGTAAAGACAATAACGTTCCTGTACAAGTATCGGAAAAATGATAACACAAAGCTAATAAAAGAACAAAAACAAATTAACACTTTATTTGCTATTCTGCTCATATTTCTTAAATATGAGGTAAAAATCAGTACCTAAAAAAGGCTTTAGGCAATATCTTATGCGTCAAAAATGTCTTCATTGTTAATTAAAGTTACTAGAAGATATCATACTACTTATTTTAACTATTTTTCTTTTCTTTCATCTAACTCACCTTGGTTGAAGTAACTCCCGACGACACTTTTAAGCTAAATCCTGTTCAATTTATTTCAGAATTACCTCAGGGAAGAATTTAACTTACAGCTCTGAAGTATTAACTTTCGATCTTTTCACAAGATAAAATGTTCTGTTCAATTTTGTAACTTTTAAGACTACTTTACCCCCAAGGAAGTTAACTAATTTTGTGTGATTTCTATGTACTAAATTCTACTCTGAATAAAATCCTGGAAGGTCTTTGTAAATGCTTAAATAATTATTCTGCTAATAATCAATAAAACATTTTCCTAACGCTTTATTTTTGAATATTCTTGTTTATTAATACTTGTTTCCTCTCAGTGCCATTGTACT
>BMAV01013703.1:329276-342851 GCA_019973955.1 Trichonephila inaurata madagascariensis | reverse complement strand
GACCTCTGTACAGGGGCTCAACTATGATTTTTGAAAAATTCACATTACTTTCAGAGTTACAACCCATTGAAATAATTATCGGCATTTTTTTCTTAAAATTTCTCCCCTCTGTTGTCGTAAAACATGGATAAACCCACTTCACAGTTATATATTTCAAAAATTCTAGTTCAGCCTCTGTACAGAGGTCTGAGCTATATACGGGTAAAATATTATTATAATAGAAGCATTTTTCACAAAAGGAAAATATTTTGAAAATGGGTCATTCTATGTTCATTTTTTGTCAAAATATTGTACTTAAATAATTTTTTATTGTAATACTATTCTTAAGACAATTTTATGTACATTTTCTAATATAAGTGACACTAAATATCATAAATATTATCCATTTATACGCTTTTGCAAAATCACGGTTTCGAATGTAGTCGGATACTGTAAGTGCCACCGGCGTATATACAAGTCTCGCTCAGACCGTATGTTAATTGCCCCGGACATATATATACGTCTTTCCGAAGTGCAATCTTTTCTGTGTGCTATCCATACACTTATTCCGAATGCTTTAGAATGCAATAAAATTACCTTGGCAGAGTTAGCGACAGATTTACTTATTTCAGAGAATTTGCTTATTTATTCCCCTTTCCTACTCTCCCCACCCAAATACACCACATACGCTCGTTTGCGCGTTAAACGGTGGCATTGAGGAGCGAATCACGTAATTTTTAATCGGCATTTAAGGGATACAGAAAAGCGTACAGATTATCAAGAATAGTGTCAATTTGTGTATATTATTTTATATATGACAATCCCATGGGGTCGCTGGTAATTATGAAACTTGTGTTTAACTTAGTATATTGTTAAATTAATGATAAAATTGATTGCGTTGTGCTGATATATTTGTGATATTATATCGGCACTGATAAGTGTATTATATCAGTTTAAATGTGTATTTCATTTTTTGTTATGTCAGAAATTATTTAGGTTACTTTCAGTAAGTTAATAATTTTTTTTAAAAAAAATAATTTTTTTGTGTTCGGCTTTTCAATATGCTCGTGCCCCCCCCCCCGGGGGCACACTTCACAGTTTGAGAAACATTCAGTAATTATTTTAAATTTCAAAAATATTAAACAATAGAGAAATATGTATATTTTACAGTCAGGTAAGATAGTTCATCAATCTCTGTGACTAATTTCGCCAGTAATAAACTGAAATTACAAAAGTATGTCACAAGAAAGAAATATTTATCTTGAAATTATTAAATTATAATTATCTCAACAAAATCAAAATTAGCCTTGAGCAATCATGAAACAAAAGACAATTGTCCGTATTATTTTTACTTTTCGTTTAATATATGATCTCAATGTATATCATTGCTTTCTATTCATCCGTTCAAGTTCAAATGCATTTTTTAAACTTGTAGTTGATGATTTTTGATGTTAATGCAGTTTTTCAAGTATTAATTCATTAATTAAATTAAAAATTAAATAAATAATAAAAAACACAAATAATAGTCCAACAGCATATATAGTAAGGAAAGACGTTCGTTCTGTCACTGTAGCGCAATGGATAGTGCGTTGGGCTTCTAATCCAAAAGTCTTGGGTTCGAATCTCACCTGGGATTGGCTGATTTCTGAGATTGTGATTTCATTTTACTATACTACTTTATTGAAATAATTAAATTTATTTAATGGATAAATAGCAACAAACCAAAAGAATAGTCCAACACCATATATAGAAAGGAAAATGGAAAATTGCATAGAAAATCGCTTTCTATTTCACCACTTAATATTGTGTTTCTGTCATATGTATATACATATTAATATTAATTATAATTAATTAATAAAAAGTAACTCTAAAATAAAAATTTTTTTGCTGACCTAATAAGGAATTGGTTCATTACTTTTTTTTACATTAATTGTTTTAAGAGATGTTTGAAAGCTAAAGTCTTATTTTTTTTACAATTTGAGATTTTTACATCTTCAAATTTTATAGATTTAAGCCTTTCTAAAAATACCTTACGTTAATCTCTAGGACGTTATCTCTAGAAGCCATTAAACTCTATTTTTAAATAATCGGTGATACTGGGCCACACCCATTTGAATGGCGAAAAGTGGAAACAAAGTACTTCGTCTTTGGTTAAAAGTTTAACCTATGATATAAACCAAAACATATATCTTTTATTGTAAATTGAGACTTTTTATTTCCTAGCCGATTAGAAGTCTCACTGTGTGTATACATTAAAATCAATTTATCTCAAAATGTAAATTCTGATGCTCGATGTACCTTTACTGAGAAACTACTGTTCACAAGTACGTAAATTTTTTATGGTATATTTATAATGATGGCTAATATGTATTAAAACAAGCTTTTTGTAAAAAACTCACAAATTTATTTTTTACATATTTTTTTACGTGAAAAATGGGTCAAATTTCACTATGTTTGATGAAATATTTTATAAATTATAAAAAAAATTCAAAATTAGCTAAAAGCTCATTTCAGAACTCATTCAGAAAGGTGTACTTTAAATGTATGAAAAATTTCAAGTATGCACATATAACAAATTTTGAGAAAAGGTACATCGAAAACAGCCAATTTAACATTGTCGGTATAGAGGTTTCCTACTCGCCTTAAAATCTTTTCTTATCTATTAGTAACTCACGAGTAACCAATCAAGTATGAAGGATTCCTCCTTTATTTAATTATATCATTTTTCCTTGATTTATATGCTGCTAGAATGTCATTATTTTTCAAACATGAAACTTTTATCCACACTTTGTGATATTGAATCAGACAGAATAATTGAATAACTTATTCGGAAGAACAATAATAACGTCTGCAAACTCCTAACATTTCAATTATGTTCTACGTAGAAATTATAAAAAAGTAAAATGTGAGTACATATATGTAAGCTATAAAGAATTATTTAATGAAATATCTTCCTTTTGAGCTATGTTTGTTTTTACGAAGAATTATAAATTACTAACCCAGAAAATCTTCATACTCGCACGTTTTGTGTTTGTTATTATACAGGGTGCCCGGGTTTAAAGTATTAAAAGTTATGGATTATTATTACAGAACTACCCATCAGAATATAATAAACCGTTCCTCTGAAAATTTTAGGGTCTACTCCGATTGGCCACACGTGCATGCATTATTCGGCAATCGCTGACGTTAACCTTGTTACACTGATTTCATTAGTAAAGATGTGAACGCCACAACAAAAAGTGCAGTGTGTACTTTGGTTAATGGATTTAAATCAGGCGCGCGTGTACATTGACGTGTTTGAACAGAATGGAATGTCAATCCTCAGGCAACAAAATGTATCCACCAATGGGAAAGAACTTTAGAGGAGACGGGATCTCTGGTATTTCAAACTGTCAAGTATCCTTAAGTTTTCATAAAAAAAAGACACTGTTGTTCGTGAGTGGTGAGATTCAATTTCTAGGAGTCCTGATAAGTCTATTATTCAAGCCAATAACGACATTCCATTCTGTTCGAACTCGTCGCTATACACGCGTGACTGATTCAAATCCCTGTAACCAAAGTACACACTGCACTTTTTGCTATGGCATCCACATCTTTACGAATGAAATCAGTGTAACTAGTTTATCGTCTGAGTTTTCCGAATAATGGATGCATGTGCGGCCGATCGGACTAGATACAGAAAAACTCGGAGAGTTTTCCAATCCACCGATGAACAGTTTATTATTACGTTCTGATTGGTAGTTGCATAATAAATAGCCGTAACTTTTAGATACCTTAAGCCCATTCACCCTGTATAACCCTAGAACCTTTATGCCTTTTTTTTTGTTTTAAAAATCAAATAAAATGATTTTGTAATTTATGTTTGGTAATTTTTATTTAAAAAAAATAATGTTTCTAGTAATTTAGTGGAAATGAGCAAAAATGATACCAATCTTGAATGTATCATGTGTAATATTTAAACGAATATATTTTTTTATAATTACATTACAAGTGCTTAATTAACGTAATCATGTTTGCATTTTTTTTTTAACCTCAAAAATAGCAAGTCAATTTAAATTACATTAAGACAAAATATTCCGTACTATAACTTAAAAAAGTTTCCTTAAATTTTCAAATAATATTTCCATTCTTTAAACAGAAGAATATAATTACTTAAAAATAAGGATACTTTCCTTTTAATTCAAATTGTAAGAAAATATATCAGATAATAATAATAATAAAACTCAGGGAAAAAGTCCTGATCAGGAATCTTTGCATAATTATTTTTATTATATGAAATTCCTTACTGTATAGCTTTAATATAGCAAAATTGTATATTGTATTTATACTATTTCTTGTATTTCAATGGATAATGAAATTAAAGGAATATTAGTGTTCTGAAAGTTCAATAAAACTCTTTCAAATTTACGATGTAATGAAACTTTGCACGTCAACGATCAACAAAAATGGATGCATGTGTTAAAATAAGGCACTAAAAGATTTTGAGTAACTTATGCAACTCAAGGGCTTAAATAACTGCAAAGAAACGTGTACCATTTTTAGAATGGATAACAGTATTTTATTCCATGCAAATTCCTTGCATATCTATCTTTTATTTAATGTGAAACGAAAGGCAAAGCAAAAACACGCTTTCTAATAAAAAAAGAATCAACGGCGTTTTTAGTTTTACGACATTATTAGAAAGTCTCATTTCTCAAGGGAAACTGGCAACAGCAGTGCGACTTTATCAACGGTTGTCATGGAAACATTGGCGACGATAACTGAATGTAATCGCGTTTAAAAGTCTCTTTGAAAACAAAAGGAGGTCTTTTCTAAATAATAGCTTTAAGAAATTGCCATCTCACTTAGTTCTTTCCATTTTCAGAAATAGCTTATTTACTATCGGCAGAGATTGGAATGCCATTTTTCCTTTTACCAGTTGGAAGATATTAAGCTGTTCTTTAGTATTACTGCTACGCAAATATTTATTTAATTTTATTATATCAACGATCGTTTCTGCATTGTACTCTAATGATGCAAAAGGGTTTTTATTTTTGAAACTTTCGGATTTTCAATTTGAATGAGATATTGATTCAGAAGTCAAGGATTTATTCTCATCTTTTGAGTTATTAAGAAGTTTCTTTTTTTATACACTTTTTTTAAGTATTGAATAAATGTTACAAAATTTCTAAGGAATGGAAATATTAGAAAAACCATTTTATTTAAATTGAATAGGAAAGCAAATATATGCTTTAAGAAATGAGACACATCAATTTGAACAAATAATTCGCTTTAAATAAAGCAGTAGTCATTAATCTGCTTATTTAATAAATATGTATATTCTAAAGTAATCTTGTTCCTTCATTGCTTAAAGTTTTTAAAAACCTTTACAAGCATTTAACAAGCATGTAATGTTTGTACTTTCTGATAAATAAACAAAGAACAGCAGAAAAACTGAAATTATCTATCTGAAAGGGTGGAAATTTCCCTGATTAAATTTCTAAATTGACATTTTCTAAGTTTTAAAATAAATGAGGTATTAAAATAAATCCTTTTACAGGATTGTTTTAATTTTATCTTCATTCGACTTTGCATCTTTGGACATATAAGATATATTTTAAAATAATGACTATCTTAAAATAAAAACATACTCTTTTATATGATACGTCTTTTAAATAAACGTATTTTAATTGAATGACAGGATTGTTTACCAAACCTAAGATTATTTCACCTCGAATCCATGCTAAGTAAGTCATTAATTTTTCCATTCAATAAAAATATATTGTTTAGAATTTAAAATGATATCACTGCTCTTATATATATTTGACTTATTTCTTTATTTATATTGTTTGCTGAATTGCTATTCATAATCAGAGATGTTCTAATTTATTTCCAACAAACACGTAATCTTATGCTATAGGTTTTCTTGTATCATTTTATTATAACACAAGTTTTCAGTAACTTTTTCCAAAACAGCGGTAACGTATAAAATTCTAACGTTGCGAAAGAAAAACATAAGATGAATTATTTAGTAATACATTTGGTAAATGGTAAATTTTCTACTGATTCTATAAACATAAATTTGAAGAAAAGTGAGTAATAGTTTCATAAAAATTCGTTTTATTTAATATAAACCGTTTTTACACAGCAGTGTGAAAGATGAATTTTAAGAAATGTAACTGAAAAAAAAAACTTAATCCAATAATTCAAATGCAATGGTGAATATGTATACAAGGTGATTCGCAACCACACCGACCAACTTAAAGGTTGTGTAGGGGGTACAGGTACGACTCGGAGTCACATAGGAATGCAGGGTCTCCAGCTTTGGGGCAAGGAAGTAGAGGAAACGAATTGAAACAACAACACATTAATTGGCATGATACTTATTTGTGGGCTTTGAAGAACCCTTATCTTACGCAACCATGAACAGCTCAACAGTGTTTCTCGGTCAATTGTTTGGGGCGGCATTCTTGGACTCTACTCTGTCCTTTGGACGGTGTGGCATATCTTATCTTCCTGCAACAAGTGCTGTACAAACTTCTTGACGCAGCATATGTTTCTCCGTCGTTGTGCCACTCCATGTGGTGGTGCCTCCCCAACGTGGCTCCTCCACATTACGTTTTTCACTCCCACGAAAAATACCTCAACGTAACCTTTGGACAGAGGTGGATAAGTCGTGGTAACCCGGGTTATTGGCCTGCCTGATCATGGGATTTGTTATACATGGACTTCATCTTCTGGGATCCCATGAAGAGTTTGGTGTAAGACGACATTTCCTTCACTTGAAGATCTCATCGCTCGAATTTCTGTAGCTGGTGGGAGAATAAAGGACATGTGAGGAATCTTCCAGAATGTAAAAAATTCCAAGCAGTATTACTGTTAGACCTGCCAGATGACTTCTGGTCATAATTTGGAACACCTGTTGTATTACAACCTTTCAATAAAATGCTTTCTGGTCAATTAATGTATTGTTTTTTTTTGGCTCATTTTCTCTGCTTTTTGCCCCATAGCTTGCAACTGCGGCATTTGCGGCCCTGTATTCCTATATGATTCCGAGACGTCTCTGTACCCCCTATACAGTCTGCACGTTTGTCGACCTTATAGCGAAACTCAGCTGTGTTCATATTGTATCTAAAATAAATATTATAAGTTTCTACTCTATAGAAAATCTAACAAATTGGGTAGAGTATGCAATTTAAAGAAAATTCTGTTTTATTTTAGTATATATGTTTTTGAAATTTTATTTCATTTCATATACCTTAATTTTTTTATCATTTCAATCAGAAATATCTGTTACGATTATGTCTCCAGTTTATAGTCAAAGACAGGTTTAATCCTTTGTTGAAAAAAAGCTTCTTATTTTATAAAAAACTGCAAATTAGTGTTTTACACTTTCTTTGAATTCTATTCTTAGTAAGAATTATTTTAAAGCACACCTCATTTAATCATCTTTAATATCAAAGCTAAGCAATTTTGGATTGTTAAATCCATGATTAATTAGTAATTATATCGAAAAATCTCATATATACCATCATAATACAATACTTTTTAAATTCTCTCTAAAGCCTCATCGGTCCAAATTTTGCGACAGTTATTTTCCTCTTAGCATTCTAGATAGCATTGATATTCATTTATTCATTTCCTATATTTACTATGAAAAGGTTTCGTCCGATTTTGAACATGAAAATTTAAGCAATTTCTTGTATTATCTGTGTACACCAAAGTGCGAAAATTGTAAAAATACCTATTCAGTAACACATTATACCATTGTCTTCCAGAAAAACAGCTTCAACTCACCAGGGCATGGATTCCACAATTTCTTGTCAGATAACCGGAGGCAAGCTGTACGGATTGTCTAAGATGTGGTCACGTAGAGATATTCCGACATGAAGATGTTTGACCTCTGAGCCACCTTTCTACAAAAACCCAAATGTCCCCTATCAGATTAAGATCTACGTCACTAGGTAGGCAGGATGTTAATTGGAAATCATTTTCATGTTAATCTAACCCTTCTGACACAAGTCTAACTTTTTGATATGGAACACTGCCCTGCTGGAAGATTGAATTTCTAGTTGGATAAACAAACGGTACATGTAATTAGACCACAAATATACTCAGATATTCCTCTTCACCGTCTCTTCTACCAGAACTAAGGTCTCAGAGTCACCAATGAGAAAGTTCTCCGAAGCATAATACCATTATCACCAAGCGGTGTACATGGAGTGAACAACTGTTTGACTGTAAGAGACGGAGCACTCAGACACGGCCATCGGAGTGATAAATGAGAAATCATGATTCATCCAACCAAGAAACTCTCTTCCACTTATTTATGGTCAAGTTTCAATGTTGCTGAACCTACTCTTGGCACAGTTAACGATGGCGCTTGGTCAACAAATGTGCACTAGTGACACGTCTGCTGCGCAGTCTCATATCCAACGGGGTGTTCGCTAAACTGCATTGCATGTCCCGAAACATTTGCATTTGGATCTGCATTGTATTTGCCTGTCAATTGAGCATCTGTTTGATGCTGGTTTTGCTTTATCAAGTGGAGCCACTCCCGACGTCTTTTGTCTTTGATGACGCGTGGGCGTCCAACAACTAGGTGTCTACTTCTGGTTTCACCATTATTTATCCACTTGACATTAATACTAAGAACAGCATAACATGAACCACCCACCAATCTTGTAGTTTCAAAGATACTCTTTCCGAGTTTTCAGACCATTATACTCCACCTTCATTAAAATTTGCTTAGACCAGCCGCCTTTACCTTCACTCTAACACGTGATAATGATAACTTTACCTTGCATTCTCCATCAGCAGCTAAATATCATTCTTTCTTAACCACGCTGTTTCCAAGTCATTCAGACGAGTTCATTGATAAATGTGAAGTTGTTCATAATATTTTGGCTTGACGGTCTATGTAGTAATTTGCTTATACGTAAAATTTTCAACACAAGACCACTGTTCCAGCTCTCGTTTTTTTTTTTTTTTCACCTTCATATTTTAGCTTTAAATTTCACTTATTTTTTGGAGATGCATATAGTGGTCTGCTACCTTTCTTTAGTTTAAATGATAATAACATAAATTCCAAGTTTTGTCTACAAAACATTTTTTAAAAAAAAGGGAGGCTATTCCGCATACTACTCAAGAATTATCCGCTATGAAGAAAAAAGCTACAAGGATAATTTAGGGATATTTACAAAAGTCTCAAAATGAAAATATTGAAGTAGTTATTTGATAAATGCGCATCTGTAAAATGTGTGGTAATAATCCAGATGTATTATTTGAAGATTAAGATAATAATACTGAGAAAGATATAGAAATAAATCTTGGAGTGGTATGAAACAGAATAGTCGAATAAATCATCAATGAAAAGCTTAAACATTGTATAAGTTTTTCTTTGCTCTAAAACATTAAAACATAGTAAAATATGGTTGAAAGATTGAATTTTGAAATATACCAACAAATATACATCTGCGTAGATCACACTTAATTTAACCATTAACTTCGCACTCTGTTTCATTTTTGCAACATATGATTTATTTTAATTTAACAGATTCAATATTTTTTTAATTACCTACAAATAACTTATCTGAGAAAAAAAAAAGATTACTTCAACGAAATACATGCTAATTTTGTCACCAGACGGAAGTACATTTTTTCCAGAAATCACAGCAATTATATAAAAATCTCTGATGGCTCGAGAACTGTGTTTTTGCTATAAAAGAATCCATTTTATTTTTTGCTTCATTTTGTTTATTGACGAAACAAATTATCAGGTAATAAATTTTAACATTTTCTCTGATGAATAATAAAATCAGCATATAAGAAAAAAGTTTTGTAATTTACAGCACTACTGCGCAATGTTGCACTTCTGCAAGAAACAAAAAAAAAATGACTAAAATTCAACTTAAAACTGCTTAATTTTTTTTCCATATTTTTCCCTTTTATTATTACTTGAGAATTAGCTGATATATTTTTTTCATAGAAATTTAAAAAATTGCGAAGTTAACGTTTCACATATAGATAATATGTTTTCGTTTTCTAATAATTTAAGCTTAATTTTCAGTATGGACAAGTGTGATAGCTTTTCCGCCTCGTATTTTATTGTTTTGATGATTGATGTTTCATTTGTAAAACCGGAATTTATAAACCATGATAAATCGTAAAATGTGTGGCACACGCCCTATTAGTGTGTACTCGGCAGAAGGTTGATTTTTTACATACTTATTGTACAATTAATTTGTAACTGCAGTTTCGTAATTTCTATAAAATATCAATAAAAAAAGGCTAATTTTTAATTCTGCAGAAACTGTTGCCATTACTTGCTCATCCAGCTACAATAAATGTGCTAATAAGAAATAAGACGAAAAACATATGCATCCTAAGAACATAGCAAAATATTATTTATGAAAACAAAATTGATAACAAAATATCTAAATAATGACTGCGCTTTCCCCAGCTAATAAAAACATCAAGAAAAGGAGAAAGAAAAATAAATACAAAATCACTCCCCGATGACGTCAAGCATTCAAAGAGGGTCAACCACTCAATCATTTTCTTCTCCCGTTTGGCAACAGGCCCGAGGCCCGCTATTATAGAAGTTATGCAAAAAAGTTCCAGCTGTAAACTGTTCAAGGCACAATCGAAAACAGTTATATATTCTTTCATCTATTCGTTAAGTTCTGTTATTCCACCCAGTATTCCATCATTCGTTCCCATAAAAATGAAAGCAAAACGTCGATTATTTTATTGCAAAAAAATTATTTGCGGTCCACTATATGGATGCGCATAATGATATGTTTGAAATGTAAAAAAAAATAAATAATAAAATGCATAAGTTTAAATGTTTAATACATTCTTACAAACGAATTCTCCTTACAAAATACAATACTATTATCGGTGTCGCAAGCACATACCACATTTTGTATTAACTGAATTATATAAAACCTAAATAAAGCAAACATATACCCAAAAGTTTATTAATAAGTATTCAGTGCCAAGAAAATTTATGCTTAGTCTTTCAGTCCATGCCTAGAAAATTTAATTCAATCATACAATATAAAAAATGTATAAGAAATGTAATATATAACTAAGTCAAATAATGAGATTCTTTATGCATATTGTACAATAAGAGTAAGAGAACAAATGAAATATATACCGTAAAATCCGGCGTATAAAAATTTACCTGTGCATGTTACACGCCCTGTAAACGAGATCTGGCTTGAAAAATTAAATAAAAAAGGATGAGCATTGAAAAAAATTAAGATTTTATATAGATTAAAAGACTGTTGTTTTTTTTTTTGAAAGAAATGACATATTTTATGAACGTAATGGGTTATAGCTCTAGAAGCATACTATTTTTTTTTAAAGCTTCGGATAATACCTCGAATAAATTGCTTCAAAGCACAAGAGTATTGTACGCATACATTTCAGTTTTCTTGGTAATAAAGAGGGGTGCGTGTTATGCGGCGAATATACCTAACAATTATATATAAAAATCGCAGCTTGCAAGTATGGAAGCACAGAATGCGGCGGTGTTTGGTATACGCCAGATTTTATGGTATTTCAATTATTTATATCGTGTGCTTATCTTTGATGGTTTTTAAAAGCTTAATTTTTAATTTGAACGAAATATGTATAAGCAACTGTTATTATAGGGATTTAAATTAGGAAAAAAAATAGTATCAAATGTTCCGATGTATAAAAATACGCTTCTTGTTTTATTAGAATCATTTCTAGCCCTCAAATCACTTTCTAATTTTAGATAAATCTTTATTGGCCATGGGTAGCCTAGTGGTAAGAGCATCGGACTCCAGACCGGAAGACCTGGGTTTGATGCCCGATGCCCCCAAATACCCTCCGAGTACACGCTCGTTAAATCAGTGGGTCCGAAAGTCTTGTGGCCTGAACCGCGAGTGCAAGGGACTGGAGAATATTTCCCTTCAGTTCCATATCTAAATTGTGGAGGTGAAGAAAGTTGGTGCCTTCATCTATAGTCCCTTCGGGGAATTTTGCCGAGCTAATTGGTACTGTCACCTGTATGGTGCTCAAGGCCTTGGCCAACGACAGGCATACTTCTAGCCCCTTTCCACGATGAAATTCGTGGGCCTCGTTCTGACTACGTCAGACAGGTGGCAGTAGCCACGACGCACAAATAAATCTATAAGGTACCTTGTTAAGAAATAATATTCCATCAAGTTAGAACTGAAATTATTGTTTTTTACAACAAATATTTGAAATCAAACAACGTATATTAGCAAATATAAAAAAAGATTTGAGTGTCTGATAAATCGATTATTGTTTTTTGAATGATACTGCTATTAACGAGCAATGCAATGCTTTTGTGTGACTGGTTAAATTTGTCCAAGTGTCAGAATACATATGAGACAAGACAAGTGAAGCAGATTTTAAAATATTTAAACGTACTCATGTGACGCTTATTATTTAGTATAGAAAGTTCTCAAAATAAATATGGCACACAAACACAGTACAATTATGCATGGAGTCCGGGCTGAAGTATACAAAAGTAATGGCTTATTATTACGGAATTACCCGTGAGAATGTATCAAACTGTTCATGCATGCATGGAAATGCCTCCGAAATTGTTTGAGTCTATTCCGAAAGGCCGCACATGCACCCATTGTTTAGGAATCGTAGACAATACACTTGTTACAGTGACTTCATTAGTAAAGATGTGAACGCCACAGCAAAAGGTGCAGTGCGTACTTTGGTAAACGGAATTTAAATCAGTTACGAGTGTAGAGCGACGTGTTCCAACAGAATGGAATGCCGACCCTCGGACATCATAATCTATCCACCAATGGGAAAGAACTTTAAAGAAAACGGAAACTTCGGTATCACAAACTGGCAGGTATTTTTAAGTTTTCATGATAGAAGACGCTGTTTAATTTTGTAGGAGTCCTGGTAAGTTCATTAGCAAGCCAGTAACGGTATTCCATTCTGTTCGAACACGTCGCTGCACACGTGTAATTGATTTAACCCTTTCTCTACCGCATTATGACTTAATGCAGTTTTTTTCATGCAATATTTTTTTTTTTTTGAATCACTACATTCAAATTTAAGGGACATACATAAACAAAATACTCAACTTCGGGAAATATATTCCGTTTGAGCTAATGAATTAATTAAAGATATCCAACTGTAAAATTCATTATATACACTGTTCACTTAAAATAAATAGTCAAATCGTTTTCTATGATCTTCATTAACATACAAAGAAAAATAAGATACTTAAATTTTGACATTAACTATTTTTCGGTACAAAAATGATAATCTTCCCAATCCACTGGAAACGCAATTTCTGCTTTTAAACTGTTCGCCATCTCCGTTTAAATATTGATCATAGAACCCGTGCTGCAATATATCTTGGAAGAGTGGAGTTTAAAGAATATTCCTGCTATAAGTATCGTCAGAATATTCGTAAAAATGGTTATTCTATGTAATTTTAAAATGAGAGATACTTATAAGTACCACACATCGCTAGATAAAGTGTTAAATTTTCCGTTAACCAAAGTAAGCACTGCACCTTTCACTGTAGTGCCTACATTTTTACTAATGAAGTCAGTGTATCATCTGCGATTCTGAAACAATGGG
>BMAV01013703.1:313969-328508 GCA_019973955.1 Trichonephila inaurata madagascariensis | reverse complement strand
ATTCAAAAGCTTTTCAAGTAGCCGTAATTTATGAACACAATCTCCGACGCATTTCCAATAGATTAATTCAACTTGAAATACACAGGCTTGAAATTAAAGAATTATTTGGAAGTGTACTACAGAATTAATTACTTTCGCATTAATTACCTTCCTTAGTACAAGTGCAGTTTGGAGTATTCTTTGCTTATTTCTGAAAAGAAGTACCTAATTTTTAATTGGATCTCAATACGAATAAATTTTCTCTTTTCTTTGTCCCTTGAATTTTAATTTAAGGATGTCACCTAAATAAATGCTCTCTAATTCGTAAAAGTGTGCTAAGTAAATTACGGATTCACAAACATTTTAATAAACTACGTCAAACAGGATTTTTTTATATTATTATTTATTTCGTAAATAGAAACTGCAGGCTCTGCAAAAATGTTCACATTAATAACCTGACATTACTTCGCCGTATTATTTATCCTTCTGGAACATTTCAATGTCTCTGACCTCTTTAAAAAGCAACCATTTAATTCATTTCTTCTGATGTACTAGACAGCCGGTGGGATTCCGTTGGACAGAAGACAAAAATTATTATCAGCTCTTGGTGCATGAATTCAGAAAGTCCCACTACTTCACCACAGAAGGCAACTCCATCTATTTAACCATCACTCTCATTCATTTTCTTAAGATATAGCTTTACTTTCTCTGCGATATTTGCTCGCTCGTTCCTTCTTTCTTTTTATCCCTACTCTTGTTTTATTCTCTTGTGTCATTTGGCTTCGTGCCATGGAACGAAGCTAATCCAGAAGTCCGTACTACGAAATGTGGAAGATGGAAAGAGAGAAAAAAATACGAGAAGAATGGAACAAAACGAAGGAAGGATAGTTTTCTTCCATACTACTTGTGGGTTTTTGCGATACTAGTTGATATGTAAGACGTGTTAACCTACATTTCACGCCCTGCTTAATTTGTAAGCAGTTTGGGTGACGCCTTATGGGCCGAATAGACCAGTGTCTTTTCTAGTCCTTAATCTTTGTACCACGATTGATACTTTGTTGCCAGAAAGTTTTCGAATGGCGTTTGTCCAAATGTCAGAGAGCGTGAATGTGTTAATTGGAATATAAAAGTACATTTGAAAAGAAAATGCTTAGAAAGATGCTAAGAGCAGCGTAATTGCATCACAATTTAAAATTCAGCACAATCAATTAAATTCAATGTTCATTGTGAGAGAATTAAACAAGTTATATCGTGAAAAATTTCAGTTGAATGTTATTCCGGATACATTTTATGTATTTCAAGAAAATACCAGTAGCTACAGATTAAGCAATTATCTAAATGAATAATTATCAATTATTTTTATTCAATTATTCAATTTATAAATAAACTAATTACAGAAAAACCAGTTATATTGATTTTAAATATTCATATATACGAACCACACTTTAAATTTAAAATCCGGTTTAAAGTAAAAAAATATTTATAATATCACAGCATTCAACTTTTTATTTTCAAAATCTGAATGATTTTTCTCATTGCTATCCAAGAATAGATATATGATAAATTTCGAGCCAGAATCAGACTTAATTTTAAAAAGGAACTTTATTTAATGAATTCTCGACATCATATGACGCTAACAGACAGAGAGAAAAATAGAACGCCACAGTGAGATCTAAGTGTTTTACCACTTACGCTAGCTATGTGAAGTATCTCGTATTTTATGACATGTACTTGAAAGTTAATGCTGACATATAGAGCTATTAAATATAATGATCTGGGATAAGAAATGTTAAGTGGTTAGTCCATATTTTGCGGAGAAATACTTGGGTGATCAATTTAATACTTGAAGATATAATGAAAAATAAAAGTTAAGTACTAAATAGGGAGTTTAATTTTAAATCTAATTTAATTATATATATATATATATAGTAATATAAAATAACAGTGAAGAAGTACTAGAACCTACAGTGCTAAATGCTAAAGCAGGAAGAAATTGGAATTCACCAGACACAACAAATATATATATACACGCACACATACACATATATATATATATATATACATGTGTGTGTATGTGTGCGTGCTCGTGTGTAAAAATTGCTTGAATTTGCTTCTTTTTACGATTCTAATTAAATATCCTTCATTCTTGCTCTTAAATATGTATTATTAAGTTAATTTTTATTCCTGGTTTCATACACTTAATGATTTATACAGAGTGTATCAGCTCAACCGTTACAAACTTTCAAAACAGATAAAGTATACCTAAACGATGGTAAATCACATATGACTATGGCATGTTCGAAGACGTTTTCCTGACGCAATAATAAAGACACAAAACACGAGAAAGACAGAACAAGAATATATATATATATATAACAAGATAAATAATGTTTATTATTCTTAGTACAGCCAAAACACTGGGAAGACTGGTTGGTATTCGCAATAGATGGCGCTAAGTAAACCGGTAATCCGAAGCATCAGATATCAGTGCATACGCACAAATGCTTTTTGCTGCCATCCTTGCTGTAAAACTCCATTTCGCTGGTCGACAAAGTAGTAGCAAGATAGAACGTTACACGAATGCTGAGTTCTCTGATATGCATTTGGCATATGGGACCGCTGATTTCATTGAACAATCCTCACGTTTGTGTTGGACTCTTAACTTTACCTCAGAAGACAAACTCCCGGCAATGCCTTCGTTCGCTTGCACTAGAGATTGACCAACAGTAGATCCTTCATCGTAGACACACAGAGAAGAACACCAAACAAAATGAATAGACTATGTTGTATCGCTTACAGAACAATTCCGGTATTAGTATGCGAGCTATCCCCAACCATGTCGGTATTTTTCATATGAATGCTTAGTGAATCCTGCTGCATAGTAGCTCTATCACCCAGACATGCATCCTGATGTCCCATTGTTTGTAGTTCGGTGGAGTGAGAACATTTAGTTCTTCCGAAACTTCATCTCCTTTCAGGACATTTTGGATGACATTAAAATGCTTTCAAATTGCCTTTTTTAATAAATAATATTTAAAATTTAAAATATAACTAAAGCAAAATTACTTAAAGCTCCTTTAACACTTTTGCTGAGCAGTGCTACATCTGCTTCGTGTACTTTGCCCGTGCAAATCTCGGGATGCACAGCGAGAAGGTTAATTTTCCATTGTCTTAATTTTTTTTGCAGTTCTTATTATAATAAATATATTTTCTCCTCTTTTACGTGCCCTGTCTTTGTTGTATTTGGTATCTACATTACCACAACAGGACAGTGATTCTTACCATGCATTTCTATGTGATTTCCTCTCATCTAAGTGTATTCAATCTGTCCTGAAGATTTGTAACCGTTGAACTGATGCAGTTTGTATTTCCTTGTTGAGGGATCGCAAAATTATATTTGTTGATTAATATTTTTGTAAGAAAATTTATCAAATTAAATTTATTCCATTGGTGAAGGAAAAAAAAATGAGAAAAAGTTCGTACATAGTAAAAACAATCTTCCAATGAATTCTTCGAAAGTTTGATTACTCATTGAAAATATTATTAAAATTTTAGGTTTTAAGGAATGATTAATAAACGTCTAGATTCTTTTTAGCAGAATCCAATACAAAATTAAAAAAGCTACTCTAATAAGCTTCAAGTTACAATATGTTTTGAAAATATCTAAGAACATATTTTATCGAAGATATTAAAATTTGATTAAATACACAAATATCTAATAATACTTAATGTAAATTTAATCGCTATAATCGATTTTGAATGAATGGTAAAAAGTATAAGACGAGTTGCAAATGCGTTTTTTATTAAATACTGCTGGCAACAACCCAAGCAAAATTTTGATAAGACAAAGAAATTCCCTATGAGCAACATTCAGTTAATGAATTCTTATTGGGTGAAAATTTATCTCTTTCCTCTATACTTTCATGTCCTTTTTATGTTCCAATATGCCATCAAGTAACAAATGTATAAAAAGTATCATTATACGAAGGATATTAATAAGCGGGAGGCAGGCAGGAAGCCAAGAGAACTAATACTTTTGAGGATTCAAAACGTTTTATATGTCAAGTCTAGGTGAAATATATCTTATATAAACTTTTTTCTTAATGTGACTGTATTTATTATAGAGGTTAATTCCTAGGTCATGGAACAAAATATTAAATAAACTGCTTGTTAAAAAATAAACTATGCAATGGATGATAAACTGTTATCGTCAAATAGTATATTACATTATTATAATACATATATAAATTTATTTTTAACAAAGTTATAATCTTAGTATCAATTCAGAAATAGTTTGATTTCGATGAAACGTACATTAAAATTGTTCATTAAATTTCGATAGTGAACCAAATAACTTAAGATTAGAATCAAAATCTAATGTACACTTGATCTGAACTCTTATAAATTTTTACAGAAAGCAATAATTCTATAAATTGCCAAATAGCTTTTATATATATATATATAGGCCAATTCTCTACAAACAAGAGATAACATCCAAACAATAACATTCGACAAACACATAGACAGCAGGAAAATCACACAATGAAGGACAAAAGAGTAATCGATAAAATGGATGCTAATATAAAATGGATGTAAATATAAAATGGATGCTGCAGTGTTATGAACATTACTGACTTAGGACAGCTATTATATAAAAAATAATTTATATAAAAGTGGGGTTGAACATGTTTTTGGCCAGCTAACCTTCCCCCTTTTTTTGTAAATAACACTGAGCAAAAACCAATAGGAAATAATGGATAGGAATATCTAAATCTATTACAAGATAGAGGTAACTTACCTAAAAATTGCACTTACAAATGCAAAGCCCGCGCTAAATCTGAGTTCAAACATTAATTTGTTGCCAGATTCTATACCCTAATACAAATTTAAATAAAAAAAAATAGCTGAAATGTAGCACTTAACAAAAGAATAAAAAGAATGGAATTAAAAATTAATAAGATTTGCATATATATATATACGTGTAAAACCTCCTCTCTTTCATTTCACACCCCTCTTAAATTTCGCCAGCGTGGCTGTGTTCTCGATATTTTGTTTATACCCGGAAGGAAATTCTTTTCGTGTTAAGCAATTTTCATTTCGTGTTGAGAGAAAAAATGCATGAAAATACACAGTAGTTTGTCAAGCCCGTCGTATTATTTCATGTTAACCGATTTTTAGTCTTGACCTTTTTCATGCTAAACGTATTTCGTGCACTATATATATATATAGTAATATAAAATAAAAGAGAAGAAGTACTAAAACCTACAGTGCTAAAGCAGGAAGAAATTGGAATTCTCCAGACACAACAAATGTAGATACATATATATATATACAAATTCAGAGGGGTGATATTAGGCAACACATGTTGATGACAAATCAGCATAAAATACGAGGTCGCAAACCAGGTTTATTTGAGGTAATTCGCAAACACAGTTATGAAGGGTATGATGTTGAGTGGCATGAAAAGGTTCTGTGAGAGGTAAGAAATATATTTATTAGACGTTAAAACAGCATGTTTACAGTTCAACACAGCTCAATGTCGAAATACAATGACAAGTGAATACCACTTGTATTGTTCGATGTTGCAACCGCCAAGTTCATTGCACTGCCGACACAGACGGACGAAAGATTGTCGGACATGTTCAAGTAAACCCAGTGTGTTGGCGATGTCAGCTGATCCTCTATTGCACCTACTGGCATCTCAAAAACAAGCAATTTCAGGTGGTCTCAGAAGAAAAAATGAAAGGGATTAAGATTCAAGGAGCATGAGAACAAGCAAGAGGTCCTCTGCTTCCAATACTCCTGCTGGGAGGTGGTTTCGCATCGAAATCGAAAAATGCGTTGGTGTACCGTCATGCATAAACTACACGTTCTGGTGCGCAGTGGGATTTATATCTCCCAACTACTTCAAGAGAAGTGAGGAATTTACATACAAGCTGGTTTCTTCAACCCTACCAGGTTACTCCAAATCTCTGCATTATCTTCGTCACTCCCCTCGTCTTACTATTTGCCCTTCCAACGGATACTATTGTTGTATTTTTCTCCGACTAAACAGGATTTGGACCCCTTGTCTTATGGTTGTATGTCAACTCTAGGCTGTCTACTATCATCCTTCTGTATCTGTCGGTCGAATTTAGCAACACGCTGCACATGTGAGGGTGGATTTTGTGAATTAATAAAGAGTGCACTCAAATTATGATTGTATCGTTCATGTCTAAGAGATGCCGCTATTTTTCTTTGAATCTTGGCATAGATTTTTTTTTTGTTACGAAGAAAGATATTGGAACTATTTTTCTTTTCACATTGAAGACATTTTTTTAAATAAAATATTTGGTAACCAATACGTTTCGGTATGTGTATTCTAATCAATGTATAAGATTATGATTTATTGATATTAAAATAATATTAATATCGTTTCTGTGCAGAAGTAATGATAGTAAATTAAACGCATTTGCATTTTTCAAATCAAATTATAATATAACAAACTGGACAATAGATAACAACAGATATAAAATGTAACAAATTGGAATAAAAGCTACAATATAACATATTTCAGAACTATATGTTTGTTAGTGTATTAGTTAATAGCATAATTAAATTTAAAGGATTAGAAGCCAATTGAGTTTCATTTTCAATAGTAATTACTTGATTAATAATAAATATAATTTAAAAGAGTTAATGCTAATGCTAATGATGGTAATTGTAAAAAATATATATATATATAAACGCATAAATTGTTAAATAGTACTAGACACTTAGTAATATGTTTATTAGAAAATCAAACTGTCAATATACTTATTAGAAAACATTGTACATGTACTTAAAATTCATTCTGAATTGCAGTTATAATCTGGAACTTCTCAAAACTAAAGAAAAGGCGGAGTCACGTAAGGTCCCAGACAACTTTGTCAAACGAATTGAGAAGGAGACATTTCGATTTTCAAACATAATGGTCAAAATGTCTGGGTCGAAGAAAGAGAAAATATTAAATTCGATTTCTAGAAAGAACAAGCCATCATTCACCAATCACCATTCAACTGCATAATACGAATATACTTAGAAAACAAGTCTCATAAAATGTACTTTAAAAGTTATTGAATCCTTTCTTTCATTTTTCATTGCATGCTCTTTTATTTGTTGTTTGAAATATGTAGTACTGAAAGTATCTGCTTCATAAAAAATCATATGCGTGCAAGAAGATTGGTTGATTAATTAATTTGTTCTTAGATGCAAAATAATGAAATTATGCATAAATAACGAAAATCAGGACCATGTGATAAATATTTTTGATTAAGAAAATTGTATTGGAAACACAAGAAATTTATCTTAGTATCCATATTAAAATGGACCCTAATGTAATTCCTTAAAATACTAACAATGTTTAGTTGTACAGTCTAAAATTAAAAACAAAAGGACAAAAAATAAAGAGAACCAACAGAAAATATTCAGCTTATAAAAAAAAAGAATTATATCCATCATTTAAAAAAATTATTTGCGTTATTATGTGACAATTTATTTTTTTACGTTATTAGACATTACATCACAAAAAATCTATTTAGGGTGTGTGTTTTTTTAATTTTTTATTTTTTAATCCATGAAAATCAAATAAAATTAATTAAATTTCAAAGTTATTTGCTAATTATCTGTAAAAAAGCGTGCTTAATTTATCGACCGTTTAAAAAAAACCATAAAACATGCACAATACACACTAAATAATATCATAAAAGTTTCTTTACCTGTTTTTTTTTCCCTGCTTATTCAACATATCGAGTCCTTGTCCTATTGGAGACCCCTACTACGTAGAAGATGGAGGAGGCACGTCAAATATGCCTGTTCAGCTAACATTTTAGAGGTGCGAAATTTTTTTAAGAAACTGTGCGCTATCTCAAGGTTCTTATAACTTGAATGTGGTTCAAAATTACGAGAGTCTTCAAGATTGATGTTGTTATAAGTAATTGTGAATATTTTCTGAATAGGAAATACAATAAAGGTTCATTTTAATACTCAAATTTGTATTATATATAGTAAACACGTTGTATATTTCGAAAAATTACTCATTTTTAGATTTATTGTTATAAATAAATTTAACTTCTTTTTTTTAGGAATTAGGAACAATAAAATTGGAATATAGACAAGGAGAAAATAATTACAAATATATTCTCATACATTATTAGTTGTTAGATTTTCCTTGCTGATTTCAACTGAAAGTTCTAAGAAATAATATTTTTTGTTATATATATTTACACAGTATTAAACTGCGAGTTGAACTAATATTAATGTATAAATTTTTCAATTGAGCCTCTGTGTTTATTATAACTCTAGCCAAAGTAAGATAATGTTGATAAATAAATAAGAAGTTGCGAATATTGTATCTTAAACTCATTTCTTTGCTAAAACGGATACTCTCAACAAACAACGGATAATTTCTTATCTTATTTAACAATCGAAGAAGGGAAGTGTGTTACAAGAGATTGCATGTTTGGCAGCAATTATACATAGGAATTATGAAATTATTCATATCTGGTACTCTTTTGAAGAAAAATCATGCAATTTTTTTATATCATTACAAATTAAGCAATGTAATATCAGCATACATCATTAAGATTAAACAATATCCATTAAGAGTAGGAAATAATATTTATTTCTCTCATTTGTACTAAATTGTTTTTATCTAAACTGTTATTATATCATACTTTAAATTATGATTTTAAATATAGTATGAACATTCTGACTAAACAAATCATTTTAATTATATACTGATCCAAGCAAATATGACTATTCCAACTGCCCATGAATATGGTAATAAAAATGAAAAACAATCATCAAAATTCAGATATAATTATCAGTATGTAATTATCCAATAATAAAAGAAAAATTCCAAGAAAAGAGCTTAATATCATGAGTACAAATGGTACAATGTTCATATGTTTTTTAAAAATAGAAAAAAAAATTATTTATGCTTAAATGGTTTTTCAGAATAGAAACAAAAATATTTTTTATTATAAAATTATTTATCATTTACTTCAAACATATCATAAGAAAAGAAAAATATGTTTTGCGTATTTAAATAACTTTACTACTTTTATTAATATTCATTCAAGTATTAAAATTTTATAATTTCTCTTTACAGTTATAAACCTTCTTTGGGGAACGAAAATATTTATAGCAATGTAACAAAATATGTCTATTAAAAGTTTATCAATAATAGTTAAATGCATTCCTCTTTTTTGAATTGAATTTTTATGTTGATCAGATTCGTTCATTTACATTATTATATATTCCATACTATTATATATTATTACTTTATATTTTAAATTATTACTATATGTCATTTTATATTATTTATATTACACTGAACAATTTTTTTTTTCTTTCTGTAAAAGTACGATTCATTATAGTTTAGAAAAAAAGAAACCGGCAAGTCATCATACTTCTTTGGAGAGCTTTCTTGTAGAAAAAAGTCCTCTAACTTTTCACATAAACTATGAATTGATAGTATTCTCAGCAATATAGAATCTGTCAAATCAAATGATGTCATAAACTTATAAATTGTAAATAATCTTGAAAGCTTTACTTTAGGAATAATCCAGTCATCAGACATTTTTCTTTCCTTCGCCAAAACTTTCTTCACTATAGACAAATTTTTATTATATATTTCCAGGTTTGAGTCACTATGGCTTCCACAATTTTCATTGAATTCTAAATTTCAATGATTTTTATTCATTTACAATCATTATCTATTTTAAACTTAGATTTTTGACTAAATATAAACAACATACTTAACTTCCTATTCCAAGTATTTAATAGAAATATTTTTAGCATATGAGCTTTATAAAGTTTTTTTAGGTTGTTTTCCCATTTTAGAGTAAATGAATTCGAATATTTAATTAAACGGAACTAACAATTTGCTTACAAATATATGTTTTATTTCCATTTTGCATCTTTATATATATCTTTTTATGGTAAAATTTTTTGAATGTATTTCAAACGAAATTTTCAAATTAAATAACATTATCATTTTTGTGACATTTTGACGGGTTTACTTTATCTACCACTTGCTGTGGGCAAAAAATATTATAGCAAATTGGAAACAGAATTAAACTGTAATATATCCAAAAAAATTCGCAATTACTACCAATAATTTTGCAATCTACACATGAAAGTAAAATTAATAATTTTAAAAAGTAACCTAATTTCCAAATCTCTCTTAGTGAGCAAAAGACAAATAAAGGTTTTACATGGAAACTTTAAAGCCTATTTGAAACGTTTTAATTTGTCGCCTACTGACCAGTGTTCTTGCTCCAGTGACACAGTCCAGATTCCCAAGCATCTGATACTTGCTTGTACTAAATTCTCTTTCGAAAGACGTACACTCATGAATTGCCTACAAAAGAACAATATATATATATAGCGTGGCCCCTTCCGTTCTCTGCCTTTGTTCAAAGCAGATCATCTTTTACATCGTTTTGTGCATACATTAATAGTATTTTTTCCTGTATTATTTAAATTGTAAATTTTGTAGGTTTGCTATCATTTACTGTACGTGTGAATATACATGTGTATATATGTGTGTATATGTATTTGTGTATGTATATATGTATGTGTGTGTATATATGTATATATATGTTTCTAAATGTGAACCTGTGTGTGTATGTATGCTTTATGTATTTGTATTTTGAAAATCCTATTATGATCATGTTTTCTAATCTTCCTCATTGTATAATTTTAATTATTGATTATCTCCATTTGCATGAGAGCAATCTCGTATTTTATTCCATATTTATTGTATTTGCATCCACTTTTTTTTTTCATTTCCCTCCTTTTATTTCCTATTTGTGCCTATATCCTTCTAAATGTAACTTCCTATCACTATTGTTTGAGTATTGACTTACGTTTGTAAGCCTTGTGTTATACTTGTCGGCACACAAGGAGTCTACCTAGAGTGTCAAAAAAAAATCTATGGATGATTTGAGCTACTGCTAGATTTTGGAAAATTCTTGGATGTAGCTATATTATAGTGTTAAACTCCATAATCAAATTAAATTGTTTTTCCTAAATATTTTAGAGTTGATATTTTCTTAAAGTAACTTTAATGATACCAAGTTTAGCTTATACTCTCCAATTAATATATGAAAATATAACGTTTTAAGGTATCTAATTACATTTGGGACCATTTTTTTAAAAACAAATGCAAATTGTTTTTAATATGTGCAAAAATTATTTATTTAATGTTTAGATATAGCTACGCGCATGTTAAGAAATCATCTTGCAATAGATTAAATACTATTTTTAATGTAACAAAATTATAATAAAAAGTACTAACATTAAACCAATTCATTAATAAATATCGTAATATTTTTTTCCGAAGCACAGACTAAGAGCAGCATGCTTGTTCCTTGTTAATTCAGATAACAAACTATTTTACAGTATTTATTGCTATTAACCTATTATTACTAATATTAAAAATATGATGATATTTAACTTTCCTAAAAAATTGTAAAGCTAAGAATTAAAACACCAGAGAGATTTTTAAAATAAAAGTTTGAATATAATACACCAAAATCATCATTTTAATAATTTATTTAATTAGTAAGCAGTATAACCATGGTAATTCATTTTCAGTAGGTAGATTTTTCAGTACTTTATATACATAAAATATATGTATATGATACACATACATACAAAGATCTAAACATATTATTTTCTAAAGTGCATATTATATATCAGTGTAAAAAATTGTTTTTAACTTTATGATAAATATCGAGTTAAATTATATACATTTAGCTAATTTTCATTTTCTTATTGACATTCAGCTAATTATGTAAAAAATTTATTTAGCAGAGTGTATAAAATAGAAAAGCATAGCAACGTTTATTTATCCATAATAATGATAAAAAAACAATCAGTTTTTTTTTTACTATTTCAACATGTATTTACATAATCACCAAGTCTTAAAATTAAAAATCAAAGCCAAATATTAAAGTTAAAAAATATGAGATGAACAAAAATGTAAAATTAATGAATTTCTGCAAAAAAAATTGTTATGGTTATTATGAGTGTTTACATAAATAGTAACTTTCAGAAGTAATTACATTCTTAAGCACTCCACTCACATTAATCAGTATTTAAATATAAGTGGAATTTTTTTTTTCTTTTATTAAAAATAAATTTTTATTCGTCATTTTGAAGCTTACTGTGCGATCGAATTCATTTCTTCAACAAAAAAAATTGTTATTTATAATATGAGACTGAAAACTAATTATATTATTATTAAAACGTAATTATTGTATTATTAAATTGTGATTAATTTGTAAGTAAAATAAATTATTTATTATTTCACAAAATGTTAATTTTCTGAATGATCGATTAAATAAAAAATACTTACATTTTCATATTCCTGTTCTTTCAATTATATTTATGGATTCAAATTTTTAATTTTTCATTGACAGGATCTTCCTAATTATTTTAATTAAAATAATTTGAATTTTATAACATTAGAATTATGTATTTTTTTCCTTATAGTATCTATAACCATTTTATTAAGACTTCTTTTCTACAGATTTACAATAAAATTTCTTCAACAACAATATACTTTAAAAGGGAAAAAGTTTACATAATTAGCTTTCCCAACTTTTTAAACAGTCAGAAATTTTATTTTAAGCCTAATAGTAGCCATCCGTATAAATAAAACTATTTCATTACATAATTATTTACAAAAATAATTGTAAATTCTTTGTTTGTAGCGTTCACCCCTTCCTAATTCTATTTTTCAAAAACCATTTACCATTATTTCAGTATTTAAGAGGGAATTCCTGAAAATGCTACACCATTATTACCATATTTAAATTTGTTTTATTTCATGAACATTAATAGTTTTATTTAATTTCTGATAACGAAATTTTTGTAATAATATATAAAAAAAATCAATTCAATGGAACTCAATTTAAGCCAATTCATGTAACAAATATTTATATTTTGATTCAATACTTGAATATAAGAAACTGATACGTGTATTAAATTGTATCATAAAAATCTGTGCTTTGTACTAGTTTTTTAAAGTCGATTACGAAATAAGAATTTAAGCATGTTTCTTACCGGCAGGGAGGTGTTTTAGCAAAACGTTAGTTAGTATGAACCATTGGAATATTTAAAATCATACATATCCACATAGGTTACACTCGTTTCGCCAATTTTATTCAATTCATGGTAATTGTTTGAAATATTCTTAGAGAATTACTCTGCTATTCAACATTAATTGGTTTTTCATTTTACACAATATAAATATTCATAACTTTTTTAAATGATACATATCATACAAAAGGAATTGGAAAATATAAAGTTTATAAAAGTCATGAAAAAATTATTTTATATATATATATATAATACCAAGAAATAGTCAACATTCCTCTTATTATATTAAAATTGAGTAGAATAAAAATGCTATGTGTTAATAAAATTTGTATTTTTAAAAAATTATTGCAAAACCTTCATGAATTTTGTATTAATGAAGTATAAACTCATATAAAGTTATATATTCTTTATGTATTTAAACGCTTAACTCTTATTTCACTTTAAACTATTCAAAGTCTCTAACTTTCGCATATGCTTATCTAAATAAAGTTAAACCTTTTCGAATCTGTTGAATGTAAGCAGAAGATTTCTTGCTGCTATGATTGAGGATGTAATGTCTTCCACGCCATCTGGAAAATCAACTATGTCCGTTTTCACGTCAGGTTCATCTTTCAAAATCACTTTGTAAACAATTTATATTGCAACAAAGTTAATAAAAAACTGGCTTTACAGCATATGTTCCATCAAGTTTTAAAAGTTAAAATATGTTCGTGATAAATATGTTTAAACTATAAATATGAATTATAGATAATTTTTTATAAAATGAAATATATTTTATGTGTTTACACAAAAATACAAAAAGAAATTTAATATAAAATAATAATAAACACCACATATTTCCTATATGATACCATTAATCCAAAGACCTACTCTACTAGATCTCATCATTTATTTTATATATAATGCTTTACATCTCCAATGTTTTTAAGAAATGTTTTACACTTCGAAAACCTCCTAATAAATAATATTGATTCCCACATACAATATTATCGATTGCCTACCACTTTTAATACCTAATATCCATTCAGTCATTGGAAGAATTTCTTGTTCTGCGCCTGAGAGCGAAAAGATATAACTTAGATTTGATTAGGAAAGGTCCTGGATCTTCCCTTACCCGAACGAATGATATATATGTATTATTTATAAACGTTGCTCTGTGCAAGCACCATTTTTCATCTTGGTTTTTCACGTAATATAAACATGAGGATTTCTCAGCATATATCTCAAAGTCAATAGCGGAAAGCGCACTGCGGATGTTTGAATTTGAAAAAATTCCTTTGTATCCCTCCGCGACGTTGTTGGACGTTCATTGTAGCCTACTCTTAACTTCACATCAAGGACTCAAATATGATAAAAAATTCATAAGAAAAAGCATACGGGAGACATTTTATATTTCATTTTCACGATTTTGCATCCAAGAAATATTATA
>BMAV01013703.1:269343-289085 GCA_019973955.1 Trichonephila inaurata madagascariensis | reverse complement strand
GAGACCATGCTATGGAGGTCACGCAAATTAAAAAAGAGTGGTTAAACCGACTCAAAAGTGACCACACGTGCTAAGAGAGTGACCAGTGTTCAGGAAGGTCATAAACTGCTCAAAATACAGCTCTTGTTAGGAAGGTGGATAGCCTGTTAATAAAAGATCATTTTTTGGCCGTTCGAAAGATTGCTACAGAATTTGAGATCAGAACAGACTCTGTACATGCAATTTAGTGTGATGGTTCAATCATGTGTAGAGTAGGTGCGAAATTTGTTGCCAAGCTTCTATCAGTGTGAACAGAGGGAAGTCCAGTATTGTAATTGCACAAGATCTACATAACTCCCTGCAACTTCTGGCAATTCCTCAAAAGGAAAATGTCATTGAAAGGATCCAGTTTTCAGAGTAGAGTTGGCATAATGCAGAATGCGACATGGGAGTTGAACCACATACCAAAAGATGCCTTTCATAAACGTTTTTGGTAGTGGAAGGAACACCAAGCTAAGTGTGTGGAGGTACAAGAGACCTACTTTAAAGAGAATTAAAATCCCAATCCCACAAAATTACTAAGATATTTTTTTTGGCAGAGGTTCGGATAGTTTTTGAACATACCTTGTGTCTAAGATTTCAGCAAAAATCTTTGAAGAAATTTATACCGAAGTTGATTCAGTGTTTCTTGGCGAACTTCCATTGAAAATATCACATAATAAATTTCTCAAATTAAGTGCTTCATGGATTTTTCAGTACTTTTGTATCAAGTGTAAAATGCATAGTTTATTTTTTTAGGAAACTAATAAGTCAAAAGTTAAGTATACGTATATATAAAATATGAAATCCTATTCAGTTAGAATATCGAATCGTTATATTTAAACTTCATTTTATTTAGAAATTTCATTTTGGGCCCATGGAAATATTTCACAGTATTACCTTGCGTATTTCAAAATTGAAAAGCATATAAGTTTAGTGAATCATTTTTTTTATATTCTAAAAATAGTGTTCTGTAATTACATTTAATATCTTTTTGAAATTCTAATCTGTTTTACGTACGATATCCATTGTTGCTGTACAATGTCAGCTCAATTTTTTTTTATAAGAAATATGGCTCAGATATGTTTTTGAATGGGATATGTAATATTCTTGGAAAGAAGAGAGTAACCATATAGAATATCATGAATAGTTAATGGAGTAAAAGGTTTTATTATAGATAATATTTTAACGAAATATGTTTTATAAATATTAAAATATTCTGGAAGAAAATGAAGGCTCTCATGTAAATCCCTACGAAAAAGATATTAATGGCATTTCTTCTGTATAAATATATCTCATAAAAAAATAATTTTATTGAGAGATTTCAACATCACTATTATCAGATATAAATTCAAATAAAAAACGAAATTCACCTACTTTCCTTCAAAAGCTTCAGATCACAAAAGAATCTCTCAAATTTGAAACCAGTTCGATATTTCATCCGTAGAAGCAACCCTTTTTTCGGTATATGTGATTAAAAATATCTCATCTCTCGATGAAACGCAAACTGTACGGCCACCGCTGCCGAGCACTTACCGTTATGAATTTGAGGCAGACCTCTTGATCATATCCAAACCCTTTTTTTCTCCTTCATCCCCTGACTTTTATTCAAGGTTTCGGAAGATATTTACCACCGCTACTCGATTTATATGGCTGGATGCTGTATAAACCTCGACTTGACCCAAAATGTCAAGAAAGAAGGGTTGGATTCAAGCAGAAAAAAATCTTTGATCAAACGCGGTAAACAAACAAGGTAGTCGACGCAGAATCCCGAAAAAACCACTCAATGCCCTTTTCCCCACAGGGGAATAGACGATCTTCTTTCTACTTCCGGGCAAAAAAAGGAAAACGAGAGCCGGGAAAAGTTCCTGTTTTTTCCTCTCACTTCCGGAAAGGGAGGAGATAGGGCCAGGATATATCTTTTTCTTCAGTAAAGAATGGTATCGGGGCTTTTAAGAAGGAATCCCTAAACTCTTTGAAGGCCGAGTGATGTGATGCAAGCGATTACGCCTCCAAAGCCTCTACAATCCTCCTACCATTTAAATTCTTTTTATGGAGATTAAAAAAAAGAGCGGGGATTAAGGTTTCAGCACTCATGAGAGTTTGAAGATAAATTTCCAGCAGCTGATGAGATCGGAGAGAATATTAACTGTGAAGACGCACGAGCCGTCTGAAAGAAGATGTGTTAAAATGGTTTCTTTGAAGTATTTTCTTTTTATTTTCATTTGTAAAGTATTATTTTCCATGTGTACGTTTATAATGTGAAAGTGGAGAAAGTAGCATTTATTTTTTGAAAATTTACCTATTATTATTCGATCGTTTACTTCTGTTAAAATCATTTCTCGTTAGTGCATTTCTTTTTTGTTCTTTATTAATATATTAGAATTAAATTCTACATTTTTAGGATGTTTTTAAAATTCTCCGAGTCTGATACATCTATATATTATCACCATATACCCATGGGAATCATATATTACTAAGAATGAAGTAGAAAATAAAAGAATTTTTGAAATTATTTATTTTAATTGATGTATTTGCAAAAAAACCTTGTTTGTCGTTTCTTTTAACACAAGTGAAACTCGGTAAAAATACATTAAAATAATTGAAAAATTTAATTAAATCGATCTATATGTTCAACTATAAAATGTAAGTCTTACGTTTTCAAAAAAATGTTATTACCTTTAACACCCTTTTTAATCCTTTGAAAATTTGTAAAATGAACATGATTCTTAAAGGTATGATAGCAACAAATTTAAATATGTGTAAAAGAGTGGCAAAATTGACAAATATAAATACACGTGTGAAAGTATATGTGTAAAAAATGTAGGTTGAAATATCCTAACAGAGGCACTTATACTGTTTTTATTTCGCAAAAAATATATAGCTATCAAAATTCGATTTTTTTTTTTTTTTTTTTTTGCGCATTTGCTATTTGTACAAATGCTTATAATTTATTTCACAATCTAGAAATCAAGAACTTTTTTTTTCACTTTAAATTATAATATTCTATAATAAAGGATATGTAACGTTTTCTATAAAGTTCTAGTGTCACAAGTTTAAGTGTTTTACTTTCTAATCTAAATTATAGTAATTTTCATATTTGTGGAGTATTAACGTCGAGTATTAACGTCGCACTTTTCAGCTACACTAGGGCTTTTGGCGATCCGATACCTATACCACTCGGCTACCGTGGCCACTCATATTTGTGGAAGTAGGTCACTGCACTTGATTAAAACTAATAATTATCTGCTCTTATTCGTATGGAGAAAGTTTAATGAATGCTAAAATATAATACTCTAGGGAATACTTATTTCGATATATGAGTGAAATATATTTTAATCCTTAAGATTTGAAAAACTGTATGTTTGCACATTGATATATATTTACACATCTCTAAAAATATTTTTTTTCTGTTTAAACCATATTGTATATTATTAAAATAATCGTACTTCTATTTTTGAAAGTTATAATTCATACCCATATAATTAAATATCTCTGAAAATTACCTTCCAAACCATTCTCCAAATTACTGAAAAACGGATTTAAAATAAATCTTTCATTGTAAAGTAGAAACAAATCATAAATATTTTTTAAATCTCCCACTCAGTAATAATATCCAAATATTGTGATAGTAACGAAGATGTGTCTTCAGGGTTTTTTTTTATAAATTATTATTTAGAAACATATTTTCTTTTTTTATATATATAACCATCCTAGGCAGTACCTTTCTTGAAAGGTCTTTCTATTACCCTAATGCAGAGCGAGGCAATTGTTTTTGACTATTTTACCCTGGAGACACATTTTTCAGCAGTTGGTCTTCACATTGCTTCTTATTTTCAAGAGAAATTACCTAGCGTAGTCTAGGTTAATTCAAACAGTTTAGAAAAAAAATAACAGTTCCTTGTAATCTCTTAGCTGTTTTTAAGAATTATAATGAATTCAGAAAGAGTATAATTAGGATGTTGTGTGGGAGTCCAATTCATTTGTTTTCGCTGAGTATTTTTTTTATCGTCCAACTTTTGTAGTGATTGCTAAAACCACTTTAAAAATAGTTTAAATTAATATATTTTTACATATAAAAAAAAAAAATTCTGTTAATATCAGTGTTGTGAATCATACAGTTTTTTACTGAGTGTACATATCCTAATTTAAAATCAACCTAAAAAGATCGTGTAAAGTAGTTTGTATAGCACTGACAATTTGATAATTTATCTAAATTTTAAACTAGAATATACATATATATATATATATATATTCAGTCAACAGTTATAATGTACTGCATGATCGTGCGTGTTACAGTCATTGGGGAGGAAAGGTATAAGGCATCGGTTGCCATATAAATAAAAAAACATAGGTTAATATGGGTTATAGTCTCCTCTTACAGTTATACAGGCTTCGCATCGTGATTTTATAATTAGAATAAGGAAGCTTATATTAGTTCCTGTGGCAATTGGTTCCATTCATTCAGCAACACTGTTTTCAAGCTTGAAATGGTTCTCGTAGGGGTAGTGCAAGTTGAAATTGCTCTTCTTAATTGCTTCTTCTTCTGTTTTATGGTTTGGAGATCAGGAAATCTGCCTAATAAATCTATCCTGTGAATATCATCACTTACCAGAATTCCTCGAACAAATGGGCTCTATGTAATCTCGCATTGGCATGCATTAAAATAAAATCAGGGCAAGCAGCACACCTGACACGACAAACATCGGTGTCGAAGCCACCATATCTATACCTCAGAGCAGTAACATTACCTCTTTCAAACACATTGAAATGTTTACGGGTATCCAACGTGATACCTGCCAAGAAAATGAGCCCATCGCTACCGTAATGGTTGATTTCTCGGACATTGTATGACAGGCAGCAGGTCTATGGTTCTATCCGTATAAAAGTACGAGAAGAAGCCCTGTGTGTGTTAGGCTAAACCTGAACTCTTCAGTGAATAGAACAGTTACCCACTGATCAATTCTCCAATCTGTTTGACCTTTACAATCTTTCTTGAAAGATTATCCTGTTAACAGAACTAACAGCTACTGAAATAGCAGGCCTTTATTACAAATTGCCCTCTCTCATAAAATCTTCTGGAAACAGTAATTTTTATATCTAGCGTTCCAGTTGCTGCATACAACTCAAGAGAAAACTGAGAAGTTGTATCTTTCCTGTTACATATTGATATATTAGATAAAAGACGATGCATTCTCCTAGCCTACCTACAATTTGCTCCCCCTTTCCACCATCGTTGGTGGTTACTCATTCTTTTTCTGTTTTAATTTTAATTTAACCGATTGCTGCAAAACCCCAAGAAATTTGGCAAGGTGTGGATTTTGACACAGTCACTTATAAATACTTTACCTCCGCTAGCTCTGCCCCCAAACACATATGCGCTTACGTATTCGACGTACAATATTTTGATCTTCGTTTCGTAAAATTATTTTTACATTTCATTCTATTATTTTCAGGAAATTTGACAGATAAGCGAATTCTCTTAATTTTGAATGCGAATGTACATTAGTTTATATAAATAAATTAATTAATTACAAATAAAACGACCTTTGGATAAGATGGGCTATTAAATTTTCTCTCTCTCTCTCTCTCATTACAGTCTCATAATTTTGGTATATATCTGTCCTATAAGATGTTTAACGAGTAATTAACTAGTAATGGCCTATGAAGTTAGTTTAGATCAATGATCATCATCAGGAGTATATTTTATTTTATGTCATTATGAAATGTGAAATGTCTTTTTGTAGTGGCATACAATTTCTAGTTTTATTATGGGATACTCATGACAAAACGGAAATTGACTCTCCAAGCCTATAATGTGACCCATATAGCAAGCCTTTCAGCAACGAAAGTAAAAATATAAGTGATAAACTGTGTATGAACCGAAATTTGGGTGAATTTCATTTTCATGTAAATCTACTCTTGGTTCTGACCAAACAACTCTTGTTTTTACCAACCGGGGTCATGACCTTGGTCAAAAACCTTCAGGGGGAGACAATTGACAATGAAGAATGAACGAAAGAGTATAGTCGTTTTTTCGCTCTTTAGAAATGTATGATAATTTGTATGCGCCATTGGGTATATTTTAATGAAGTGATAACCCCTACCCCACCAATATTCCGTCAAAGGGAAGTAATTTCCAAGCTTCGACTAAACGGGGCCCTACCCCACCTCTTTCTACGAAAATGAAGGGCGGAATTTTTCATAATCCTATTAGAAGCATGGAAATGAAACATGTCATATTCTAAAAAATAGGCTTCGAGAGAGAGAAATCCTACACTAAAATTAAACTTAAAATGTAGAAAAAGGACATTTTTTTTTATAGAACTAAGTAAATATTATAATTATCATTAGCAATATTACAGTTAATTTAAGTAGAAAAATGTATTTTTTTTTAGATATTTAAATAATTTTGAATCTAAATTATTTATAACCTATTTCAGCCACCATAAACTTATTATTTCCTTTGTAGAATACAATTAATTCACAAGTATGATTATATATTTTGCAAAAAAATATTACTTACAGATATACGGATAAATAATTTTAAATGACAATACTAAAAACCCCCTGTTTTTTATTCACCTAACTAATCCCTGAAATAACATTACAAAATTTGAAGTTATCACTTTTGTCGTGTGGTCATAAGCACACACACTCTATTTTTTTTTTTTTTTTCAAAAAATAAAGGTCACAAATTATGTAAGCATTAAATGTGAACTCTATATTTGCCCTCTCAGAACTTTTTGTATACGATGAATGGGAGGATCCTAATTAAAATCCTTTCCAGGATTTTAATTACATTGGTTAATGATTTGCTTTATTTTTATTGGTTTTAATTAATGTAAATTTCAATATAATCCTTTTTTAACCTGTCCTCTAAGCTGTCTCAGATTTCGTAGGCCTTTCTTAAAGTTTAACTATGGTCTTATTTGAGAAAATTTGCTATATTTTCTCATTTCCGATGCTAATTTCCAAGTCTTAAGGCTATTTTCATCAAATTGAACTTAAAACGTAAACTAAGATCATATGTTTGCAGTCTTAAAATATTTCATTTGTTTTTTTCTCTGAAATTTAAGTGTGTTTTAAGTAAAATTTGCACATTATACTATATGTTTCTATGCAGTAATGTTTATTTGTTACGTTGGTAAATATAAAACATGTATTTTTATTGTAATATGCATAAATTCTAATATATTAACTTCACATTTCACTTATTAATTGGTTTTGTAATAATAATAATATCATTTTATTAATTTTCTAAATTATTGTTATTATTATACTTATAAAGACAATTTTTGCTCCCTTTTTGAATTATAAATGTATTCTTAAATTAAAAATTTTAATATTTTTATAATTTATTTGTTTATTTATAAAATTAAATAAATATCCCTGATACAAATACATTTTTAAGAAATATTTTTTATATCATATTTCCTTCATATATTTATAGGTATATATACATAAATAATAAAATTCTTTTCCAAGACTCAAAATTTCTGGCTTTAATTTTATTTCTTAATTTGCTTATGTAATTATGCAAATTATAGTATGGAACAACAAATATGTCTGCCTGATTTTCTTTCATTATAAACTTCGGACAGCTGTATTAACGAAATTTTCTCCTTCAAATGGTCTTATATTACCACTGTGTTCCAGTTGACATTTGTTTTAAGGGCATTTTATTTTTCCAGCCTTTTCTCTTTAGATTATATTTCATTTACAAGAAAAAGTATTCTTTGGAGATCCAAATTAATTTAAGAAGCTGAAAAAAAATTTTGTTCTACCATCACAGCTGTCAGATAGAATAATCATATTTTTACTGGAGTCTAATTAGAAATTTTCTAAATTATTTTTTTTTCTTTGAAAAAAACTATTCCGAATATTTTCATATTTATAAGTAAGTTCAATATTTCAGATGAAAATGTCTTTTCTGTTAACTATGCTTCCAAGAGTGTAGTATTCTCTTGCTTACGTGATATGTCCTTGTGCATTTTCAATAATACTTTTTAATTCATATATAGTTTAATAATTAAAAAATTACATTCAGACTATCTTGAAGAACTTTCCATTTTGAGTTAGCAATATTTTTTTTTTACATCTTCACAATTTTTTTTTACTTTAAAGAATTTTGAAACACAAACACGCATGACATCATATATGAATGATGCAACGCTAATGTTTATCAGTGTTTAAGTTTAATAAAGAAAAGGTAAATCCTGAGAACTTTACAAAGTTCTACATATCCAATCCATAATTAAAAAACAGTTTATAATATAGCAGTACATCATACGAAAGCCAATGGGATACACAGATTGTGTTTAAAGAAATGTTTATGTTAAAAAAAAGAAAGAAAAAGTGTAAATTTTATGCTAAATGTAATTTTTATGCTAAAAATTAAAATTCTGTTTGACTTTGAAATCACAAACCCTACCAATCGTGCAAACACTCCTCTCTTGTTTCAACAAGTATTACAATCGCTTAAACACTGGTTTAAGGTATTCGACTACTTACGAGAACTTTTTTTTATAAAAAAAATAGAGGTATGGGGATTGTTTTGTGGTTTTCAGATTTATTTAGTACACTTTAAGGAAAATATGCTAAAATTAAGAAGGAAAAAAGAAATTATTATTACTAAAACGGGAAAAAATTGGTAAAAATTCACAAAAAATTACATAAACGGGGCCTATTCCGTACAAAACTTTATGAATAAAGTTTAAATTTTTCAGTTTTGATGTGTGTGTGTTGCTTTGCAATTCAGTTTTTAAATTACCTTCAAGATAAGAGATATTTTAATGTTTACAACAACTAGAGAACATTTTTTTAGTTATATGAATTTGTGTTTAAAAAAGTCATTGCATTCACTTACGGGACTGTATACCTTTAATAAAACAGTGATTGTTAAATATGAAGGTTTAAACACTTCTACTATTATACAGAGCATGGATAAAAAATTTCAGTTAATTATTTTAAAACTTTCTGAGCAATCGCTGTCCCCGTTTGAGCATTTAAAAAAAACAAATTTCGAGTAAAACGCAATTTAAATTATGATATCTTGCTTAAAGTAGTAGCATCTGTTTTAACTAAAACACATGTAGTGTTTTTGTTCTAGTGAATGGAAAATAATAAACTTGGTACTTATATAAAGCTAATAAAATGTCCTATAAAATAAATTTTAAAAAATTGTAAATTATTGGCAAAATTCACTATTTGCGGGGAGCCGGATACCTTTATACAAAAAAACATACAAATAATTTCTTTTTTTACCGTAATACTATAATTTAATTTAGAGCTTTTTCTTATAGTAGGTGCTTTTATCTTCATAGATATTTTGTTCCTTCTAAGATTGTTAACAGCCCTAAGAAATGGACACCCTGATTAATTTTTCCTTTCTCAATGTATTTGCCGAAAAATTAATAACGCTCAAAATAAATCGCTGATCATAGCTCAATATTTTGAATGCTTAAAAATTATGCTGCTAATGGATTAGTTACATAGTTTAGTGATACGAATTAAATGACTTTCAAAAAATATGTTTTTTATTACGGAGAGAAATTTACTATTATTAATTGCTCACTCCTATCTGAATTTTTATCCATAAATTGGCATAAAATTCACATTTTATATGTTTTTATGAAAGTATTTTGGAGTTATAGGAACTAGGAAACAAATCCCCTTATATTAAATAAATCATCGCAGTTGTTGGACAATAGAAAATTTATACCAAGCGCTTTAGAGATGTTTAAACCAACTATAAGATTAACTATAATATACCTTATTTTGACATATTTGGAATATCTTACATGTAACATTTTATTCAGTTCTCATGAATAGATTAAAGAATATCCTTAAAAATACTTTAAGCATCTGGCTGAGTGATAGTTTTCTCCAATTAACTCATAAATAATGAATTAGAGTAGAATGAAACTTAAAATATATGATGATTACACCATTTTCTACTTCATTTTGCAAAATGTAGGCTTCTGTAATGAAGAGATTATTTTAGCTGTTAATTAAACAAGTGATTCAGTTATACATTTGGTATCCTGTTAGCAACATTATTCGGTACCTTGTTAGTTCTTAATATAGATATTAGTCTCATTTAACAACGAGATAATAAAACCAATTAAAAATGTTTTGTTTCTTTATTTTCATGATTATAAAATTGCTGTGATTAGTTAAATATTTAAATATTAAATTATTAAATATTTACGACCTATCAAAACAAGCTAAAGCAAAAATAGAAAACAACTCTTGAATTTTTAAAATATTTGTTCACAAAAACAGAAAAGAAGACAACAACAATCAAACCCACATTAAGATAAGAAGAAATAATGTAACATTCACTCTATATTTTAATACACTTAAATTTCAATATTTTTTAAAATATTAATATTTTATTTAGTAAGGTATCCGACTACGTTCGGAACCGTGACTTTGTAAAAGCGTACAAATGGAAAATATTTATGATATTTAGTGTCACTTGGATTAGAAAATGTATATAAAATTATTTTAAGAATAGTATTACAATAAAAAATTATTTAAGTACAATATTTTGACAAAAAATGAACAAAGAACGACCCATTTTCAAAATGTTCTCATTTTGTAAAAAATGCATCTATTATAAATCTCTGTACAGTGGCTCAACTAGAATTTTTGAAATATATAACTTAGAAGTGGGTTTATCCATGTTTTACGGCAACAAAGGGGAGAAATTTTAAGAAAAACACCGATAATTATTTCAATTGCTGGTAACTCTGAAAATATTGTGATTTTTTCAAAATTAATTGTTGAGCCTCTGTACAGAGGTCGCAGCTATATACTAGCGAAATATTATTATAATAGAAGCATTTTTTACCAAAGGAGAACATTTTGAAAAAAGGTTATTCTAATTTAGTTTTTAGCCGAAATATTGTATTTAAATAATTTTTGTTTGACAAAATGTCCTTAAAATAAATTTATTCATGTATTCTAATCTAAGTGACACTAAATATCATGAAAATTATCCATTAATGCGCTCTTTTTTTAAAATCACGGTTCCGAACGTAGTCAGATACTTTAAGAATAAAACTTGTAATAAATTGAATATTGTATTATATATATTATGAAAAATGGAAATCCGAAATGTGATTTGATATTTACTTTATTAAATGTTTGTTGTATTCACGCATACACCGAAGGAAAAAAATGTTTGAAAGGATTCTTCAAATATTTAAAATACCTATTCAATAAAAAAGAATGTTAATGTAGAATCGGTGAAAATCACGTTATTCTCCAAAACCTGGTGTCCTACTACTTAACAGACACAATTTGCCTATGCAAATGACATGATGGAAATGAAGATGTCTTCGGGCAATTTCTTTTTATTAAGGAACTTTTGATAACCATCCCAACGAATATTCTTCTTAAAAGGCCCTTTCATTACTCTAGTGCAACGGGAGACATTTGTTTTGCGGCTGTTTTACCCCAGGCGACACATTTTTCAGCATTTTCTCCTCGCATTGCATCTCATTTGCAAGAGAAACTACTCTCCAGAGGCCCAAATTAATCTAGGAAGTTTGAAAGATATTTAGATGTACTCTTTACGCGAGCGTCTGGGGGAATCATCAGTGTTTTGCTGATAATATAAATTTAAAATCTAGTAGAAAATAAAATTGTCTATCTAATACCATTGCAGCATTGTTAATAGTATTAAGAGCATAATCATGGCAACTTTGTTTATTGGTTTTTTATAGAATGAATTTGGTATATACGCCCTACTGTTTTAATCTAGTGTCGTGCCAAATTTACTGTTTCATTGCAATGCAATCGGAATTTTTCAATTTGGATAATGATTGTGATTGTGATTTTTGGGATTTAATTTTATGGGATATTATTTTAAATATGGTATATAAACCCTATGATTTTAATCTAATATCGTGCTGAATTTACTGTTTTATTGCGATGCAATTGGAATTCTTTTATTTGGACATTATTTTTAAAGATCTCGGTAGGGGTATGCCAAAATGTTTACCCTTTCATTATTGATCTCTCAAAATGAAATAAGAAAACTATATACTCGACGATTTCATTAAAAGGAATAGTTTATCCTTAAACTCTAAGTTCCTCATTTTAAATCAATAACATCAATATATCTAATGGAGTAAATTAAATTAGATAAATTTTAATAATTTAAAACGCGCGCGAATTCAGCGTGAAGTGCTTAAACATTTACCTCTTGGTTTTTCATGAATACGACTTTAAGTTGCTTTATACAAAATCTTTATTTTTTCCCCTCATTTGCTGACTTCAAAATAAATTATTTAAATAAGTACATAAAATATAAGGCATATATCATCTTTTCTGAGGCTAAAAATTTGTTAAAGTACTAAAGTGTTTTATCCATATTCTTTAGAAAGAAAATGTTTTAACATTAAAATCATCATCACCGGTTCTGAAACAAGTATGTATAGTCAACCACTAAGTTACGAGAAATAAGTATTTTTCATAGCTCCACAGTCTGGATGGCAGTGGTGAAATTTATAGTTTTATTAATCAATCAAAGTCGTTGACTCAATAGTTTTTAAAGAGAATCAGTCAGAAGCATATAAGTAATGTTGCCAAAGTGTGTCTTGTTTCATGGTTTGTTGAATGCGAAATAAGTTTATGTGTTTGAGGGCTCTATGCCTAGAAGACATGTTCCAGGTCGACACAAGTTACAAAACTAAAGTAGACCTTTTTTTTTTCTAGCCCTTTCGTCTAAAAAAAGAAGAAAAACGTCTGTGTCTGAGCTTGTTGCAGAACATTTTATCGCAACAGAGACAAGAATCTACACTATTACGGTATGGACATACCTTCATATTGAAGATCTCTAAACAAAATGACCGATTATGTGTGTCCTTTTGAAACTACGATAGAGTTGTGCCGGTTGTGTTGGACAGGAGAACATGTCTCTTGAACCACGCGACAATGAATGATGATTAAATCTGCTGGTATGAAGGGAAAAACACACCAGATACAACCATTGCTGAAACACAGCTACAGAGACGATGGAATCATTGTTTGAGTAAGGATCTCTCTTAGTGGTCACTCTAACCTACATGTTTCAAGCAGAAACATTGACTAGTGTGAGATGTTAGGGACGAGACTGATATGTGTTTCCATATGGCTCTACTGTACTATTGCTGATTAGATCATTATGATAGAAGATAATGCACGGTCTCACAGAGTTGTGTTTTTTGGGGACTGCATTCGCTATGTTGAGAATCGTGGTATGAAGCAAATGGAATGCCCAATTGATATCACGCTTGGTAAACGTTGTAGCCTTAAATGTTCTTTATAAGTCATTACACGAATTGGGATAAGAGGTGCTCCGTAAAAGGTTTTCTATTCCCATTACAGTGTTAGACAACTTAACTGACATCATAGAACTTTGATACGCGCGACAAATGCATTCTAATTAGTAGAAAACGCTTTCCCAATTAGAATATATTTTTGTAATATTTCCAAGATTTTTTTTTCCACTTAAAATCGGGAGAAGTGCTGTTTTCTTCAGTAATAGAATTCTTTAACAAAAGTGTTAATTTTCTGTAAATTAAGTTTGTGCAAAGTATACATATTGCTGTATCGCATTCAATAACAAGCTATTTAACGCTGTTTTCTCCAAATTTCTTTTTTCTGTGCTCATTTATTTTCAAATTACTTTAAAAAACAAAGTTCATCTTAGCTTTTTAAAGTCAGTATATTTTATTTAAAGGGCAATGCAAATATAGTACGTAAATTTCCTTACTTAAATTTATTACATTTTTTTTGTCTGATTTAGTGCTTGCTAAAACAAAGAAAAAACATTGAAATAAATCTTGCATATTTTCTGGATTTGCGATAAATAATTATTTACTAATATTGCACACAAAAGAGAGAAATGCTAGGAATTTTGATGGTGGACTTCATAATTTTGAACTAAAACATTGAACTTAAACATCTTTAAAAGTAAAGAATATAGAAAAGGATGGGGGTCTTGAAATTGTTTTATTTTATTTGTTACAAACAATTATTAAGTTTCATGTCTTTTTTTTCTATTTGCAAAGAGATTCAATATTTTAACATTAGAAAAAACATTTTCTGCCTTACTTACATCAAATTTTACATAAATGTTTATGCCTTCCCCAACCATTCATTCAATCAAACATTCATTTGAATCAACTGTCCTGTAAAAATGGCATAATATACTGAAATAAATGTTTGTAATTTTATTGAATTTCTCTAAAATATCATTCACTTCAACTGCTTGGTGATTTGGTTTTTAAAACTCTCACAAGTAGATACATATTTCTCTTTGAAACGAACAAATCTACTTTTAAATGCATCTGTTTTAGTTTAAAAGGAAAACTATTGTCATATTTTTTGAGTAATAGAAAATAATTTTAATTATTAATCGATCATATATTTGTATATTTCGTGTTAATAAAGTTATTTTTTTTATTTATCCTCAATACAGTTGTAACGGATGAGCTTTTGATGGCAAACCAAACGATTTTGAACTAAAGTCAAGTGAAGAGGACAGCACTTGAATTGGTAGTCCACTTTCTAAACTTCCACATTACGTTAATAAAAGGTCTTGAGTGGCATCAGGACTCAAACCCTTGATTCTATTGCAATAACTTTGGCAGCATGCTCACGACCACAACCGGTCTGTTATAATGCGGCCTGCATACTTTCTGGAATTCAATAAATACGATTTGAAAAATGACTCGTTTTATTTATTTATTTTTTTATCAAACCGAAAAACATCAATTCATGAGGCCTATAAGCTGACTCCAGTAATACTTCCAAACAGCCTCGTTTTTCTAAGAATACTCCTCAAGTACGTTCAGAGCTATTCTATAAATAGCGCTGCTAGAGAAATATAATCTTTTGAAACTCTGAACCATTTGTATAGAGTATATCAATTTTTGTGGTGTTTTTGCTTACTCCTTTTCTTGAAAGTTAAAGCTCGTTTCACTTTGAAAAATGCATCGATATAAAATCCGAGTTTATTTCTCGATACGTTTTGGAGTGTCAAAAGATAACGCGATACACTCCAACCGTTTCGTCGAATGGAATCTATCGACTCGCATTGTTCGGCGAGTATAACCTTTGGGTGAGTACGTATTTTCTTCACTGAATGTGAGTGAATGTGTTTCTTATTGCACCGCTTTATTTAACTGGATTCTTTTATAGGAAAATGATATTCGTTGATGCATTATAGGATTTTTCAGACCCCATTTAAGCAGCAAGAGGCAAATGTGAAAATAATATTTATCTTGATATTGGGCTATCTGTAGTTTTTCCGAAGGTTCTTTTTTAGATTAATCAACAAAGCATGGCAATGCATGGATGCGTGTTTTTTTCTGTAAATAATTTACGTTCTAAGCAAAGAAGGGAGATAGAAGAGCTGAGTGTTTTCAGAGGAAATCTTTTGTATTGTCTTTACTACTTTTGTTTCAAAATATTATCTCATAATTTGTCCTTCAATTTTTATAAAGAATTAAAATATATTAAAGAACTTAATGAAAATAAAGGTTGAGCAAAAAGCTTGTTTGAATAAGTTTAATTTAAAACGATAAATTTAAACGATAAACTTTGATAAAAATTGAGTATATTTCAACGTGTTTAGGTACCTCAATAAAACTCACACAAATTAACTAGACAAGCAGAACAAAACACTCTATGCTGTATTTCATTGTCCTCACAATTTATTACAGTAATACTTCTTATGGTGCTTCAACATATGAAAATTAGAATTTATAAACCCATGCAATTTATAATAAAATAGGAAAATATATTTTAATATACATAGCTCGGTGTCCTTTTTAAGTTTTACTTTATACTGTGACGAGAATGGTAAAAGTTGGACACTGGTACGACCTCTTTTCGCCGAGTGAATACTTACGTAACCAGTTGGCTTGCCAGCTCGGTGAGGAAAGTGGATGCCATTCCGTTGCCCCAAGTTGGGCGCCACTTGTAAGACTGTTAATCAAAGAATTTCTACGCTGGTTAGCTCAAATCGTCTTTTATTCATGGTTTTCAAATTCAAACTCATCAACATTCAAATATATCACACTTACAATCATCTCAAAACAGTTAATAGTATAAAACAATGAGAGGCTTACGCGAGCAAACATTGCCACCAGCTTTCCTCACCAAACTGGCAAGCCGACTGATTACGTAAGTATTCACTCGGCAAAAAGAGTGCGTACTATTGTCCAACTTTTACCATTCTCGTTACAATACTTAGTAATATTTCTTATTCTTCTACATTAGTGGTCCCCAACACCCGGGCTCCCGACCGGTACCGATTCGTGGATCAAATAGTATCGGGCCGCACAAGGAACTTTAAGTTATTTTAATTTTATTTGCTGTGGTGTATTTTTCTCTATGGTTTTTGTGACTTTTTATGGTTAAGTACTTAATATTCCTCGTTACATAACTTTTTATTCACTTTTGTGTGTAACGGTATTTTGTTCTGATGGCATGTTTAAATACAACTAAATAAAATTATTAAATCCAAACGATATAAAATATAAACAGTCAATGTGTCCCCGTCAGCGGGCAGTGATGAAATAATCAAACGCTGACCTGTCCGGAAAAAAGTTGGAAAGTAATATTTTACATGTCTATAGTTATAATTTCTGATTTTTCAATTTACATTTTTATCGAGGATCTTGTACTGTATGTATAAAGTAAGTAAGATTATAGTCAAAACCTACAGTATAGTTGTATTCTACGTTTAATAAAACCATGTGTCAAGTGAACCATGAATTACAGGATTAATGGCCGAAAAGCTCTAATATTGGCAAATCTTCTGAATGTATTCAGATTATCCTGAAAATAAACTAAAACAATAACTGAAATTATCCTTAAAAAATTTAATTCACTATTTCATCAATCAATTAATTCACAATTACATTTTTGTTTTGTTTTTTACTGACTTTTATTTCTTCTTAATAACTAGTATGGCAGATGATATTTGTTGTGACCAAATCTGAGATTTCTCAAAATAATTCAAAACATGTCTGTTGTTTCAAGTATTTTAGTAGGTGTGATTGTAATTTGTTTTGGTACATCCTCATCGTTATCTAACAACTCTTCGGTTTTGACTTATGGAAGAACAAAAATTATAACCCTTAAAATGCACCAGCATAAAGTGATTGAATACATGGCTGATTTCACTGCTTACGAGATCTTAAAAATAAGTTTATAGAAAATAAAAATAATAAAAAGCAGAAGAATATTTCAATTCATGAGTAGTGTTGCTACATATACTAGATTCAAATAAAAAGCATTGGCATTACCTTTGTACTTCGACTGACAAGCACCAGATGACACTGTTTTCCTTTGAGCGGGTAAGAAACAGTTATTGAAAAAATTGTGTTGATGAAATAATTTTACACAGTAGTATTGTGAGACGGTTTGAAGTGCTAAGCGAAAGAGAAAAGCACTTTAAGACAGTGTTTCTCAAACTGTGGGGCACGATACCCCTACGAGGGGGGCGCGAGCATACCGAAAATAAAAGATTTAAAAAATAATTAATTCACTGGAATGAATTAAAACAAAATATTTTCAGACATAATAAAAAAATGCACTTTTACTCTGATATAATTTACAGGCGATATAAGTCATCTCAAAAATAAAAACTTCTTCAATACCTAATTAGCTATCTTTGTTCCAAACAACCAAATAAAAAAAACTTTTATTTGATTTGCTGTAATCTCATGATGAGTGATTTTTACGATTAGAAATTGACACTCTGAGTACATTTTCTATATTTAGCTGAGATCTATATTTTGTCTTGAAAGCAGCCACCGCCTTTTACAATCTGTTCCAATTTAAAAATTCGAGAAAAAAAAATAAAATATATATTACTTAAACGTTACATATATAAAATTTAATATACTAATCTTATTAATTTGTACGATTTATAATTAAGATCGTTTTGTAGCTTTAGCGTCAAACCTCATTATTATTGCATTCAATACATTATTATTGTATAAGGGGGGCGCGATAAAAATTATGATTGAAAAGGAGGGCGCCAGTATTGAAAGGTTGAGAAGCACTGCTCTAAGGGCCATTTCATACGAATCCACTTATGCCACTATTAACAAAAGGAGCCCACATAGCAGAGAAGGTTTTGAACAGAAATCACACATGTTCAACTGCCACTTTTTTTGTGTTATTCACTCCAACATTCGAAAACCACTTTCTCCTCCCCATAATTTGACTCAACTAAAATGTGTGTGTGAAATGTGTGTGTGGTGGAAGCTATGCTTTTCACAAATGATTATTTGTGTATTGAAAATGTGGAGGATGCTTTTTATTTCTTCTTCAGATTCATACATTGTACCGATGAGTCCGTCTCTTTTCACCTGCAACACTTTCCTTTCAGCCAATTTGTGTCGACATATAAAAGGAATTCGCTTACTTCTTTACGCTACTAGAGTCATGACAGAAAAAGAGTTGACTGGCATAAAGTTGCTTCACATGAACCGGTCTTACAATATATTCACAAAGCGATAATAATACCACAGGATAAAAATCGATATTGTACTATGTATACCATAAAGCGCAGCATTGTTATCACGGCCCTGTGGAATGTATGTAGAGATATTCGGTTGCCATAGTTCATGGTAAAAATGTTTCGTGATAGAAGGCATTTATACAAGACCTTTTGAACAAATACCAATGGGATGGTATCTGTTTTATTGGTACAATCGTAACAAAAGATTTAACATGAACTCGTTCTTATTAACAACGTTTGAAGAGTCAATTCACTAAATTTTGAAAATCTTTATTTGCCACATTTGCTGAAGATATTTACAGTATTGTGTCATCTAATGGTAATGTTCACTGTTGCAATAATATTAACGAAATAACACTGTACAAACCTGTGCGCCGAGGACAAATAGTTGATTATACTTACTGTGGTGAATTCTAAGACATCGTCTACGCACTTGGAAGAAGTGACACTACTTGTTGCAAATGAATTTAATAATCTCTTATGAAATTGCATTGTATCGCAGTCAATTATTGAACTATTTCTCTTGTGATAGTTACAGTGAGAGTTACAGGGATTTCACTATACCTACATGATAAAAATACAAGTAACTATGATTTATTTGATAAAATAAGAAACATTCATTTTGACAACTGAGATAATGTTATCTGTACTTTACGGTGATAATTGCAGAAGGGGATGTGCTGATGGAATGCTACACTTGCATATCATTTTGGAGAACGTAATAAACATAAGCGTTGGTATATTGAGGAAATCTAAGAGTTTATATCAGCGTTTCTCAAACTGTGGGGTGCGCCCCCCTCGGGGACCGTAAAAACTCTACGAGGGGGGCGCGAGCATATTGAAAAGTCGACGACAAAATTTTGTTTAATTAAATTTGTTGTTTACCTTCAGTAAATTAATAAATAAATTTTGACAAAATGAAAAAATAAAATACAAATTTACATTTTGATACTTTACACTTATAAATGTATCAGTGCTACTCAATGTATTTTATAATTAAATTAACAGTAAAAAGTTAATAACAAGTTTAATAATTATCAGTGACCCAATAAGCTTGTCTTATATAAAATTATATACAAAAATTAACACTTATCTTGATAATTTTGTACTGTTTATAATTAATCCCTTAACTGCCGATTAAAAGTTACGCGATTCGCTTCCCAATGCCAACCATTTTCCACGTAGGCGC
>BMAV01013703.1:223702-269243 GCA_019973955.1 Trichonephila inaurata madagascariensis | reverse complement strand
TATAAATAATCTAATCATCTGAAATAAGTAAATCCTTCGCAAACACTGTCAAGGTCCTTTTATTGCAGTCCAAAGCCTTCGGAATAATTTTATGGATAGTAGTGCACAGAAAAGATCGTACTTCGGAAAGACGTATATACGTCTGGGGAAATTAACGCTTTGACTGAGCGAGAAGTTTATATACGCTAGTTGCACTTAAGAGGTTAAAGTCATATTGAAGCTTTAGCGTCAAAGTATAGTATTAGTGAATTCAATATATTGTAATTGTAACAGGGGGTGCGAGGCAAATTATCATTGAAACTTTGAGAAGCACTGGTTTATATCCATGATAATAAAGGTAATTTAGATCTAATAATGTAATATCACTACTTTGCTTAAGACCACTCGTATGTATATTAAAAAGAAAAACAAATCATTAATATTGCTCTTAACCAGAATTCTTGATGGCATATGAACAAAAGATAAATCTGAATTTTGCAAAAGGTAAGATAAGATTTATGACTTCGCAATGTCTAGATGCGATATATATATTTTTCTCTACTTTGATAAGTAGCCTGTTACTGAAAAACGTATTGAAGAGGTCTATCTGTATATAGTTTTGAACACAAGAATAAATATTTTATCAATTTCCCAGAAACAGATCAAGGAAACTGTTTACCTTTAATTTTAGTTTACAGTGCGAAAATTTAGTCCTCATTGAAAAAAAATATGGAACATATTCGCCTGCATTTTTAATTTTTTATTCAATATTTTGCTTTAATATATATAAGTAAATAAATCTTCTTCCATTAAAACTTTGTAAATCGAGTAATATATACAGAATATTTCATTAAAATATAATTAGTTAAAATGTAATTTGAAACATTCCAAAATAAAAAAGAAGAAAATTGAAACTTTTTTTGACAATATTCTATTTGTAATGAATGAAATACAAAGTAATTAAAAATTATAGCTTCGGTAAAAATATAAATACTTAGATTGAAGTAAAAAATGTTTAATTGAAAATATTTCATTTATAAAATGGAAAGTTTTTTACGCAATGAAAATAGGATGCAGATAGATGAATATTTTATTCATAATTAATATTTCAAATTTCTATTTTCAATTAAATTATTTTATGTAAAAACCTCTTTTAATTGGCACAAAATGAAAAATAAGACAAATGGACAAAATTTTTCAAAGAAATAAAAATATTTTATAAAATGTATACAATTAACAGCTGGACGTTAAAATTAGTCAGTATTTTCAAATATTTATTTTTTTAAATATCTAATGAAAATCTTTAATTTAAAATACTAGTATATCAATTATCTTTACTAAGGTAACCTACTTAAAATATGACATTTTGACTCTGAAAAAATATTATTATATTAAACCAAAACACGCGCGCGTAAAAAAAGACGATTGTAAATTTATTACTGAATTATGCATGGGAAATTATATATGGCCGAATTATTTATAGGAAAATAATTTCAAATAATTACAAAAAAATCGATCACACAAAATAATCACACATAATCTCAAATGAATTTTGAGTCACGGATAAGTTTATATAATACAATGAACCCCACATCATAGTACCCAGAAACCTTTTTACCTTCACCCGAAATCTAGATGAGTAGTACAAATATCATTCACTTTCTTTTTTTCAAGATACAGTTAGATTAGGAGTGAAATGGAGTTGTATGCTTTTTTATCAACATATAATTTTCGAATTTTTTTTTTCCATAAATAAAAAAAAAAATTTAAAAAAATGGAATATTTTCTTTTAAAACTGGTGTATATGATACGCATGTAGTACAAAAAGGTTGATTACGTGTATTGTTTTCTTGAGTATTAATTTTAATTTTACTACATAAATATTTTTATAATAAAATTAAAATTAACACTACTTTGTATTTTCCTAGTTTTAATTTCTCTGGCGATCATTTAAATTTTGAAATTTACCTATTTTTTTTTACTTGTATCCATTTGATATCTTCTATTTAATTTATATATATACCAGTAACAAGTATTTATTTCGAAAAAAAATTCACAGAAGTTACTTAAAAAATAAGGACAAGAAATATTATGGATTTTTATTATTAATTTTTTTTAACAAATTCATCTTCTTTATTGGTTTTTTACCATTCCTTTACGTGAAAAAATTAACTTCTCTAAAAAAACAAAACATTTTGCTTTAATTAAAATGCAATTTTTCTACGTAAACCAAATGGTTTTCTGTTTCAGAAATAAACAATTCAGCACATTTTATTTTTAAGACATACTTACATTTGTTTAGTTAGGTACATGGAAGTTTTGAAGAACTTACCTGTAAAAGAAAGAGAAATATATATATATATATATATATATAGGTATGTATTGAATAAACGAAACAAAGTAAACATACATAGACGCAATCAAGAATATTCTCTGGATATACTAAGATATTATTTTGGACACTCACGTATAAAACCGAATAAGCTCGTTAACTGTGTACTATTCCGTAATGAAATTTCAGCAAAATGAAATAATCTTCGAGAGTATGGTATTTTTCATTTCGATGAGATGAGTAAAAGGAAAAAAACAAAGGTTTGCTCCGTTCTTTGTATGATTATATGATGTAATAAAATGCTCTTGTGTTTTTCTCAAATAAACAAAGCAACTATAAAAACTTTGAATTCAATACCGGAAAGCAAATATTACCAAAACAAATAATATAAAAAAAAATCTAAGTCAATTCCTACTTAGATCAATAAAGAAAAATTTTATTTTAGCTTATAGTTAAATTAATAGTTACATTTAATATAAATATGTATATACATATGTCAGAATCACAACATTAAGTAGTCATTATATTTTACTAATTATCATTAAAGTATTGCATTATTATCCAAAATAATCGTGTATATAAACTTCATTTTAACTGAATACTTTAACACGTGAGAGAAAAAAACAATTTCAAGTTTTGACACAAGTTGCCAAAAGGGTCACTAAGTCGCCGCCAAAAATGATACCAACTTGGTTGTATTTGTAATACTTTAAATAATTAGTTTTAATCAATTAATTTTTATTAATTATTGTTATATTATTGTATTGTCATCCAATATAAATTTCAGTTCAACTGAACACTTAAACACGTGAGAAAAAACATTTTCATGTTTTGACACAAGTCGCCAAAAGAGTCGCTAAATCACCAAAAATGATGCCAAGGTGGTTGTATTTGTAAATCTTTAAATAATTAGTTTTAATCAATTAATTTTTATTAATTATTTTAATATTATTGCATTGTCATCCAAAATAAACCTGTATATAAAATTTCAGCTCAATTGAGCGCTTTAAAATGTATTTTATTAACGATTGAAAATTCGACAAAAATAGATAAATAAATATACAGAGATTGTGAGCTAATAGTAGGAATTGAAAAAGACACCTACATTTTTTAATAAAAGTAAACAACAATTATTTTATAAAAAAATATTAGCTTTAAGTTTTACTGTCTCCTATAATTCAAACGCAAAATTAGAATTTATAGATATTTTAAATGTGATTAGCTTTTTTTTTAAAGAAAAATGTTTAATACAGAAATGGTAAATTTTTTTGCATCGGGGCATTTTTACCTCCACCCCGCCCATTTTAAAATGATTGCATTCATCTTTAGTTAAGTTTGTATTTAAGAAAAGATATACATTTTTAGACCAAAACATCAATAAATTAAAACTAAATAGAATAGTAGCAGTTTTGTAATTTATTTATTGTATTTATTATCTGGGGCTACAAGCACACTTTTGATTTTTAATCTCAATCGAAACAGTCAGACACACTTTCTGTTTTTTTGATAAATGGAATTGAAAGATAAAATTCACGTCACCTGTTTGGCTTGCAGACAAGCCTTTTTTTTTCTCTGAAGGATTTTGCATGCCGCTTCTATATTATATGTGGAAAACCCCCTTTCCCTGTAATATCACATTCAGTTCATTATTTTTTTAAGTAAATAAGCAGCACACATCATCTTACATCTCCACTCTTAACATCCTATTTTTGAAACGAAATATTGAGATAATTCTTAAGTATATAGACATAAAAGGATATTCTGAAATGCCCGGGATTGTGTTATTACTTCGTCTTTTGTGAACCACCTCACACTGATGTGGTAAAATACGTGTTCTTACTCTCTGAATTCATATCCTTAAGAAAATACTTCAACTATAAAAACTGGAGTGACCTTTCTCTGATATTGTTCGCTACATTAAATTGTAAATTCTACCACATGATTTTAAATTCAGCGTGTGAGGCACCAATTCTTGGGTGTCCCATTTCTACATTATGTACGTGACCTGTATCTGCAGGCAAGAACGAAGAATCACGCAAATATGTCATCTTAATATTTGTTTATTAAGATCTTAACACTTAAACACTATATACAATAATAATAATCAAATTAAGCAAATCTGGAGTGAAAAGACACAATTCGTATTACCAAATAATCGAGTAATTGACCTCTATATCTAACTTTACAGATTACCTCTGTTCTCATTAATACACGCAATTTCCTTATATCTTAATTTAAGACGCTTACCGCTATATCCTAGGTAACAGCTATTCTCTTAGTCCTAACTGACGTGGCTTTACTACTTGTGGAATGGTATCCACCTTTAGCATGAATATACAGGTACTGGAATGTTAATTCTTTAACTTGGAGTTTCCTCTAACTTTAACATAACCGCTTCTAATCATAAACATAAACCTCATATAGCAACTTCACATAACCACCTCACGAACGCTTAACTTCTACTATATATAAGATTCCTAATTTGCATTTTCTCACGTTCTTCTTCTCGAGTTGGTTAAAAAGAATTGCCATCCTGGCCCCAAGGAACCTCAAGAGGGCAATAATGGAAATCGCGATGAAAGCCCGTCACAAACGCAACCTTAAAAAATCTCTCCTGACGCAAAATACAATGAAAAGACATGGATGTTTATGTCTTGTGCTTGAAACTTTTAGAAAAATCTCTTAACAGCTATATTTTTAAACCAAAAACTCCTGTATCGTCCATTGTAAGGCTGTCTGTTTTTCCCTAGAACAAACCACTTTTCTCCACACATTTCACATCACACTCAGTCAAATGGATTCATCAGATTAAAATGAGTAATTGTGTAGTGTTTTCTAAAATCCCTTCTAAAAAATTTTCTTCCAATCTTCAAATGTTTTGTGAGTTATTCACCAATTTATTCAATACGCCGTAATAAGTTCCTTACTGAAAATGAAATGATATTCGATTTGCTTCTCATAGCAAGACAAAATACATTCGCCAACTCTACCATACATTGCTCAGTAAACACGTCATCCAAAAAACGCTTTCTACGTTTTACAAGGTTTTAGTCTACGATTAAACTTAATTTTATAGGGTTATTTTGAAACGTTGATTGTTTTGTAAATAAAAAGTTTCCGGCTTCTTTAGTCTTTTCACATACGTCGTGGCTTTTATTTTGCATTACTCCTTGGATAGTTACAAGTAAATTCGCTAAATTTTGTTTGGTGGTGTCATTTCAGTTTGCACTCTTTAAATATTCTGATTCTATAGTTTTATAATTCAATGGACTCAGTGCTCTATCCCATGTGTTACGAAAGAAATATGTGTTTGTCTATTGTCCCTTCAGTTTATATATCCACTGTCAGTTTCATATTTTTTGAAGGGCACATGGTTTCGTTGAAGTAAGAATTTTTTTAAAGTTTTTTGATACACAGAAATTCATATATTTTTTTGTACAGCCAAAATTTCGATCAACTGGGAAGGCACTACGTTCGTATTTAAGCTGCATATCCGTATCCACATGGCTGTTGTAATGGAAAATACAATATGAATCTTCGTTCCCGCAGAGGAAACAAATGTCGGCTTAAGACGAATTTTTTCTAGCTGTCTTGATTTGTCATAGAAACTTATTATGGGGTATTACATGGTCCACAGGTTACTATTTGCCTTTTCCTAGAATGACTTATATATATATATAAAATATATATCATATGTTATTTTTTAATTCTTATAAAGACTCATATATATTGTATACCATACCGTTAAATAATGTTGGATATAAAAACTAAACGTATATATGTCAGCAAATTTTACATTAAAATATTTCAAATCAATGGAAATTGATACAGTATATAGAAAACATCATATTTTGTTGAATTTCGGATGGAATAATTCTATAAGGGTTTAGGTTATTCAGTTATTATTCGGCAAATATAAGAAAATTTAAGAAAGTTAATCAAATTTTCGATTATTCTGTTCAATATATGAAATATATATTGAAGTTTTTGTTTTATGGTCTAGTAATAAAACATACTTTGAAATTAGCTGACGATAAAATGTTTATTTTCAATTATCTACTTCTTCAAATTTTAATAATCCAATTAAAATAATCTAAGCCATTTACTAAATGAAATGTATCTAATATATCCTTCAAGATTAATTTAATTTCCAACATATTCCATCTTTGCACTGAAACTATTCAAAGTCGCAGAAACTACTTTCTACCCCTAACATCGTCGAAACAAATCTTCTTATGAAAACGAGGTTTCTTGAGATAAGACAGGAGAAGAAGTTTGTCTGTTTAAGCATCTGAAATACCCGATTTCAGAAAAGACGAAGAGAGCAAAAGCAAAAGTAGAAATATATAAATAAAAAAAAGAGAACTAAAAATCCTTCCAACTTCAAATCACCCGAAGCAAAAAGTTTACTTCTTTCCCTGATATCAATTTATTTCATACCCGGACTCTTTTCTTAACTGGTACATATATATCCAATCTCCGTCGGTTAGAGCAATTGCAACGAGTTCTTCAACATGTTAAGGCGCTGGAAAGGGAAGGAAGGATTGAGGTAGAGAAGAAAAATCAATCAATGCGTATCGGAATTACTTTAAGGAGAAAAATCGTCAGTGCCTTTCGTTGAAGTAGCCCCCCTGCTATTTATCGGGCTACTGAGTTTGATGACACTTTTTATAGGTCGCCGATTATAATCATTTGACCTTTGAAGCCAAAGTTCGGTAAACTTCATACATTTGAAGCAGACGATCGACGTTTTCCCAATTTGAGTGCGTCGCACTGATAAGCTTCTTTAAGATGGGAAAAGAATCGAAAACAGTAAGTGCAGTGCATACCATTTTCTTGGAATAGAAGAAATATAGACAGAAATGTATTTAGAAAACTAACTCAAACTAAGTTTTTTTTTTTGGTAAAAAGTGATAATTCAAAGATAAAAAGTATCAAGATGTTGCAATATATAAAACTTTATTTCAACATGCTGAGGTTGGAAGCATTTCAGAATCTTAGAAAAGCTAGGTAATTTAATATAATGCTAAAATAAAACTTGAAGGGAAAATTAACACAACACGAAACATCATGCTAAAAATGAGATGAAGTAAGAAAATTCTTAGATTTGTACATTTAGAACATTATATATTTCATACATTTCTAGTAAAACGAAAAAATGAAATTCTAATTTATGCAATTACTGCAATCCCAGATGAAATTAAACGTGGTGATTATATATTTTAAATACAAAAAAGATATAAACATTTAATATAAAACATTAACCCTTTAACTGCCGATTATCATTTACACGATTGGCTCGCCAGTGCAACCATTTATCACATATGTGGACGTATTTTGTATATTGGGGGGAAGGGGAAGAAAAGGTTCAAATAAGAAAAATTGTTCTCTGAAATAAATTAATTCTTCGCAAAACAATCAAGATCTTTTTTTCCGTATTTTAGAGCCTTTGGAATAGTTTTACTGAAAGCAGAGCAAGGAATAGTATCATATTTCGAAAAGACGTATATATGCGTCCGGGTCAGATAAAGCACTCGTTGAGCAAGACGGATACAGACACCGGTGGCAGTTGAGAGGTTAGTAGCATTCCATACAGAAAAAAACACAGAGAGTTTGGAGTTTAAATTAAGGAAATTTCTTTTTTCAATGATTATCTAAATAAGTGGATAACTAGTTATGAAATTAAGTATGCACACACATACAAAGACTGATATAATACAAAAAATATCATACAATTTGTAGACACACAGGCCATTTGTATGGCTCATTAGTGCATGAAAATGTAAGAGATTTTTTTCGTGGTTGAAAAAATTGCTTAGGATGGAGAAATATGATCCTTTCTTACAATTACACAGCTATAGCAATTTTAATTGATCCTGAAAATATGGAAGTTTATCAGTCACTGTAAAAGTCACCTCAACTATTCCAGCAACTCGTTTTGAAGGTCTTGAAAAGTTATCAATGGGAGAAGGCCACCAGTTACCAACCTGTCAATCACAATTTAAATTTGCTCTATATGGTTAATGTCTCTTGCAAACACTCCATTTTGTAAATCGACGTATCTTTTAAAAAATCATCACTAGACAAGCCCTACGGGAAAGAGTATTGTTCATAAAAATCAAAAAGAGGCAAATTGATCAATGAAAATCAAAAACAAAGGGCTCTACGGGTTTTCCTTCTTGTACCTCACAAGAGTCACAAAGCATCTTTGCCAAAGATCATTCCACTGCTTCAAATGAGCCATATCATGATATATCTTCTGAGTACCGGTCATATTTTTTATATTGTAAGATATATAGTTAGTCCAGTGTTTTTTTTTTTTTTTTATTTAACATTCGCGACCCAATTTTCAATCAAAATTTTCATCGCCTCCCCTCATACAATAACAATGTGTTGAATTCAATAATACTATGATGCTAAAACTACGATACGACTTTAACCTCAAAGTGCCACCGTCCTATATAAACGTCTTGCTCAGCCATAGCATTAATTTTCCCTGACGTAAATATACGTGTTTCCAAAATACGATCTTTTCTGTGCACAGTTATTCATAAAATTTTTCTGGATGTTTTGGAATGCAATTTCAGGACCTTGACAATGTTTGCGAAGGATTTACTTATTTCACAGTATTTCTTTACTCCCTCGCCCCAATAAATCTTATACACGCACCTATGTGGAAAACGATTGGCTGCGGGAAGCTAATAGCGTAACTTTTATTTGGCAGTTAAGGGATTTATTATAAACCATACAAATTAGTAAGGTAAGAGTGTTACTTTTTGTATATAATATTAGGTATGACAATACCATGGGGTCACTGGTAATTATTAAACTTGTTCTTGGCTTAGTATGGTTAAATTAATTATAAAATAAATTGTGTAGAGTACTGATACATTTAGAAGTGTAATATATCAGTGTAAATATATGCATTTTACTTTTTATTATATCAGAATGTATTTTGTTTGCTTAATTTCAGTAAATTAATTTTTTAAATAATCTTTTGTTTTCGACTTTTCAATATACTCGCGCACCCTTCGTAGAGTCGATACACCCCTAAGTGGGCGCGCCGCACAGTTTGAGAGACGCTGAGTTAGTCTCACAGAATCAGTGGTTTGGATAAATCTGGACATTTTTGTAAAAGGAACAGTCATCTAAACTTTCATGTTCCAGTCTTAAGGTTTTCTGCAACGCGATCTCTTTTCTGCGTAGTAACGAATGAGATGTATGCAAACTTTTCTCACGCAGCTGTCTGGAAGCAATAATTCTTTAAACTTGAAGTCCTTTTTCAGCTTGAGTTTCACGAAGCAGTTGAAAAGCTGCTACACTTCTGTTATGCTTTTCTGTTATTAGAAAAAACCGATTTTTATTAATCGTCATGGTCAAGAGGTGAATTTACCAGACTTTCTCTGACTAGAGACCCGGGTGTCAAATTGCATATGCTGTACAAAACACTGTACGGTATATTATTTTTTTAACATTTTGGTTCAGACTGTTCTATCTTAATTCCTAACAATTCCCTATTTCCAATAAATATCCGATCAAAAATGGGGTTTCTTATTTTAACTACTTACTTTTTAATTTATTTTATTTACACACTACGAAAATTGCCGATATAAGAAAATATTTAGAAGTATTTTTGTCTACATACACAAGCACAAGTCACACGCAAGTGTACGCTTACTTCATTGACAGTAAAAATTTGCATATTTAACTGGAAGCATTACTTTAACATTTCATTCGGTATTTTACTGGAATAAGATTGAATATGATTTTTTTTCTGAAATTTAAACTCTAGAATATTAAAGCCATGCAGAGAGAGGTCATAACCTTAAGTTCTTCACTGTTGTTATTCAAATCAAGGCTGAAGTCTTAACGTCACTTAATACACATTTTGCAGGGGGACTGATACACATTAAATCCATCAAGGTTAAAGGCCCTCACATAAGCATGCGTGGAAGTCAGAATAGTGATGTGCCAGCTCAAACGTAAACTTCATCATTTCATAGTTATTTAAAACAAGGAGATCCATCGCCATAGCCGTCGTGTTGCATCGGAGTGTAGATTTAAATAAACAATTACGTGACTAGTGTATTGTTACGAATTGAGTGTAAATAGTGTAAATAATTTGTATTTGTATATGTAATGCATTTATATTACACTCTACGTTATATTTATTTTATGTTAAAATTGTAATATTCACAACCCCTTACTTTATAATGCTGATTCAATGGGAACTTGGCAAAATCTTGCCGATAGAGCCAAATTAGCATCATATTTGGCGACCAAGTTGGTAGCAAATTTGGTGACTTTGGCGACCATTTTGGCGAGAATGGCGACAATGTTTGCGAGTTTTGGACCCTCTGGATTCTTCTAGAAATTTGTAATGTCTCGCTCAATGACGCGAGCGGTTATCTTTCTGGAAGTTTCCGCAGCGTCTATAAATAGAGCGGTGCTCGCCGAAACAGTCAGTCTGGTTTCAACCAGTGATTAGTGAGCATTGTTTTGACTAGTGATTAACTCGGCTGTGATTGTGAATAATCTTTTATATACTTTTTTTAACGCTGATGATTGTGCTTGAGTGCTGTTGAGAGTGTGAAGACCTTCTGAGATTGATTCTGCGAATATTGCTGTTGAATCCTGTATTTAAAGGATTGGAACTTCGACAATAAATTCGCATCACTCCTAAAGAACTGTTATTTTTCTTTGTGACTGGTGTGTGTGCGTGTAAGAAATATGTGAGAAAATAGGTTGCAAAATATTGCACATTGATGCTAAATAAATCGTTTTATTCTCATGCGATAAAAATGTATTGGTTATTGAAAAAAACATAAAACTCTTACGTGTATTTAAAGAATGGAATGCATATAAAAAATTTATTTAAATAACAAAAATGAGAAAGCTATGAAAATGCTAAAATTTTTGGCATAATGTTTAAAATTTATGATGAGATGTTGCTTTCCTTTCTTGCATTTTTCTTTAGAATGAAGTAATAGCATTTTGGTATATTTTTAGTTATATAACAGTTATTAATTAATCAACCGTTTATTTGTATATATTTATTGCTTTGTCTATTTATATATAAATTTCTAATAAGCATGTTAATATTTAGTCTACAACTTATATTCCTTCAATAAGTTATTATTACATATTAAAATGTCTTACAACTAGCTGCAGAAAAATACCACAATTTATTTTTAGTATTTAAAAAAATAACATACTAAAAAAATATTTAAAACCCATAAAAATGTTTATCTTTATAACATATAACAAGATAAAATCTATAAATGAAATATAAAATGCAACATAAAACTCTAATTAATTTCCTGGAAGTTACAAATAGTAAAACTCTTTCAGATAGAAATTTGAAAATATAAACAAGATTTTTTTTTAAACAGCAACCACTTCAAATCTGATCTCATTTTTAAAATAATGCTAATTTATTTTAACATCGACAGCAAAACTTTATAAACGTCATAACTAACATCAGCAAAAAAAAATTAATTTCGCAATCTTTTAATTACGCATTTTAAACTTCACTACCAATCTGGTCTGGAAGTAATCGTATATCCATTTTTATTTCACAACTTTAAACAACTGGAAGAAATTTCCAAAACTTTTGCAGGAACACAAGAAAAATACTCATTCTCATTTTTCATGCGAAGAAGTATTGTTTTGAAAATGGATGTGAAAGAAGAGTTCCAGTCAATTTATTGATTTCTTTTGTCAGAATGCATTTCTTTAATTAATTTGTTCTCTCTCAATCTCCCTCTTTCCTTCTCCCCACCTCCCCAATTTTCATTTTTCCTTTCTCCACTTTTCAAGAAATCTGTGTCTAATTTCCCAATTCATATACTTTTCATGAGTTATCACCTTTCTATCTGACCCATTCATTTGGTTTGAAAAATCACCTTTTTTCATTAGCAAATACATTATGTTGGATTTTTTTTTTTCTTTGCTGTATGATAAGCTTGTTTTCTTTTCTTTTTTTATTTTTGAATTATTTGTCAAAGCACTAAATATGATGCTAATTTTACTTGTTTATTTGAAAGGAATATATTTCCAAAAGGTACTGCCTTGTTTTTATCAATGCATATTTGTTTACTCTTGTTCTTAATTAAAAAAAAAAAAAATCTGGGGAGTATTTTAAACTAATGTTATTTTCCTTAATAGAATTATGTAAAAAGATTGCAACAAAATATTATAATAAATTGCAAATAAAATCTCCTTAAACATTATCTGTATGCTCTGAAATTAAGGATTATGATGACTTTGCCAGATACAAAAATACAACAAAAGAGTGGTAAAAATATAAAACCTGTTTATCAAATAAAAGGTATAAAACAAAAAAATACGATAGGTGTACTAAATTACGGTAAGAATAAAGTTGGACTTTTTAATGCAATTAGAGAACTGATCTCCAGCACAAAGAAATAAAAGCATATGTAAGTATTCGTATTAAAGTATCCGACTACGTTCAGAATCGTGATTTTAAAAAGGCGCGAAAATGGATAATTTTCCTGATATTTAGTGTCACTTAGATTAGAATACATGTATAAAATTGTTTTAAGGGCATTTTGACAAAAAAAATTATTTAAATACAATATTTCGGCAAAAAATTAACTTAGAATAACCTTTTTTTCAAAATATTCTCCTTTTGTGAAAAAGGCTTCTATTATAAAAATATTTTGCCTGTATATAGCTCAGATCTCTGTACAGAGGTTCAACTATGACTTTTGAAAAATTCACATTTTTTTCAGAGTTACAACCATTTGAAATAATTATCGGCGTTGTTTTCTAAAAATTTCTCCCCTCTGATGTCGTAAAACATGCATAAACCCACTTCTAGTTTATATATTTCAAAAATTCTAATTGAGCCTTTGTACAGAGATTTGTGTTATATACTGGCAAAATATTATTATAATAGAAGCATTTTTCACAAAAGGAGAATATTTTGAAAATTGGTCATTCTATGTTCATTTTTTGTCAAAATATTATACTTACATAATTTTTTTATAGTAATACTATTCTTAAAACAATTTTATATACAATTTCTAATCTAAGTGACACTAAATATCATAAATATTACCCATTTATACGCTTTTGCAAAATTACGATTCTGAACGTAGTCGGATACCTTAAGGTTAATATTCTATGTGTATCTTTTTTACCACAATGAAGTCAGGGTAATGTCTGAAAATGTTGAATAATAAATTATCCAGATGTTCTTGTGAAAGGTTATCTATTCAACTCATCAATCAATATTCTCCGAAATCCCAAAATAGACATAGCAGGTGGAATATAAACTGCAATTCGTTCACATTCCATGCATTTTCAATGGGGAGGACAGCGGCCATTTGAGGTGGACAATTTTCTCTTCTGCTCTTCAATGGTGAAGTCAAGCATTGCATTCATACGGAGAACATATTCACCCATTGCAGCCCTGACCATACTCGTGCATTATATAAAATCCTAACAATAGTGTCTGCCATAGTTACAATTTAGACACGGGTATATCTTCATAAACTCTGAATAATGTTACACCAAATGTGAAGTTCCGTACTACTATAGGTTGGTTGTAATTAATCCTTGGTGTTCATCATACAGAACTTCGACTGAAAGTTTGTTCATTTAAAAAACAAAAAAGAATTCGTCATAAAAACAGAGCTCCAATATAAATGTTTACAGTTATAAAGCTACCGCTTGTAGCAGTAAACTGTTATGAATGGAATCAGTGGCGCACACAAGGAGGGGGGATCCTGGGGTCCGGACCCCCCACCTTGAAAAATTACTGTGTGTGCTACTGAATGGAATACTTCTGAAGTCAAAATGCTTTAAATATCATCCAACATTATCCCTCGAAGTTGGGGTATAAGAGTCAGCACTTATCGCTAAATACCGTTAGTTAAATTGAACTTGCAATTCTTAAAGATAAAAATTGTTCCTGGTTTGATACTTTTTTTAAAAAAAAAATTTTTCATATTATTCTGTTAAATTTAAGTTAAATTTTTGTTAAATTAATTTTATGCGTATTTACTTTACAACTTATTGTTTATTTTTAATTTTTTTAAAAAAGTTTTATTCATTTAAAATTGAATTAAGAAATTACCAAAATTTAGCCTAGTCACCACTTGATTTCCTATGAGATATATAAAGAAAATATAACAATTCTCTTTCAGCGAGCTACGTATTATTTATACATAAACTTAATTCGTATAAAACATTTCATAATAAATAATCTTCTTTATTTCCCAAGTGGTATATTTATGATTCTTCAATTTCATAGACAAGAAATTGAAGTTCAAAATATTGCTAAGAAAATGCACCGAAATAGTAGAATTTAACTCAATATACATGTCTTTACAAACACAAATAATAGTATTAATAAAATTCGCAAAAATCAATCACAGCTATTTTTTTTTCGTTTACCAGATGCAGGAGTTTCCTTTTCTATTATATATTCCTTTTGTATGTGCATATGTAGAGTATTTTCTGGTTATGCTCTTAAATTAAATTGCCTCAGATGTTTTCCCTTATGCATTTATTCTTCCAATGTTTTGTGAAAACACGATTTGTTTATTTGTTTTCCCCAAACAATGCAAACGCATGAACAATGTTATATTTCTGAAATACAATTCTGTGTCATGAGGAGTTAATCAAGCATCGAGATCCAAAACGAAGGATCACATCACTTCAGTTCTGAAACATATTTTCAAATCCGTGATATATCCATAGATCTCCCATAAGCCACGCTAAAAATATTGCATTTGTGTTATACGCACCGAATACCGAATCCTCTCTCTTCATGTTTTATGCTCCCCAATACAAAAGACGCCAATCCAAGCGTAAACCACTCACGCTCTTCGGGAAAAATACACAAATTCACCTGACTGGTTAGGGAAAAAGAAGGGAAAAAAATAAGGATATACCGCGGAAGAGAATCGAATATGCATTCCTTTTTTTCTTATTTTTACGCCATTTCTAGTTTTCTGAGTTATATTTTCCTTTCACAAAAAAGAAACCCATTTTGTTCTACAACTTATTTACATGGATGTTTCCGAGTATCGAAGAAAGTGTGCTGTATTCATAAATACAATTGTAAAGTCTTCTTTTTCTTTTAAAAGATGAACTCTAATTTTTTAAGCCTTTTCGATTCCGTTAGGCTTATGAATACAAAAAAAGAAAAAGATTTTCCAACGTTTTTAAAAGTTAAATTGTATTCCAGGAGAAAGAAAGGAGTGTGTTGGAATTTTTAATATTCTCAGAAAAAGTATGGATTTTGGAACAGGAAATATTTTATCCGCTGTACGTACTTGATGTTAAATAAAATAAGCCTTTTTTTTGTATTTTTGAAACGTCGATGTATTTCATTACAAGCCAATACCATGTCATTTTAGATTTTTCCATCAGCAAAAAAGTTACTTTTCTTGACGTATATAATTCAAAAATTAGAAAAATCAGACGATTTTTTTCTTTTACCGGGTTTTATTTTTTGATTTTCTTATGAAGTGCTGGAATTATTTTCTGAATAAATTGGAAATAAATTTATCCAATTTTTTAAAAGACAATACGTAAAGATATATTTTAAAATTTATAGAAAATAGTTAATAAATGTTTTACGCGATTATCATAAATTCTCTCATTTTACTTAACTCAAAACTTGAACTCAAAATAATTTATTACAGTAGATATAGGCTACTAATTTCGAATAAGTTATGAACAGAATACATTTAAATAACTAAAAATGTATTTAATAGTCAGACGGATAACTTTAAAATTTGTATAAAGCACAATCGAAAAACAAATTTTTATAATGTGCCTTAAATGATTAAAAAGCCTTAAAAAGATTCCGATATACTTACTTTTACTTTATAATTGCGGACTGTAACTTACAGTCATTGAGTGTGTTGATTCCATACTAACACATTATGTAATATTTTTTTGTTCCTTGAGACTACAGGTAACAATCCTTGTGTACCGACAAAAGTATGATACAACGCTTACAAACGTAAGTCAATACTCAATCAATAGTGGTAAGAAGTTTCAAATAGAAGGATGCAAGCACAAATGGGAATCAAGAGAGAAAAGAAGCAAGAATGATTCTAATACAATAAATACAGAGAAAAAATACAATATTGCTCACATACAAACGCTACATACATTGCAAACACATACATTGCATAATTAAAATTATGCAATGGAGAAGGTTATGAAGTATGGTCATAATCAGACTTTCAAATTACAAATTCTTAAAGCACACACATACATGCACAATACATGTACATCTATGAGTACGTACATATGCACACACAAACACATATACAGATATAAATATATATATGCACGTACAGTAAATGTTAACAAAAACAAACTTAAAATCTAAATAATACAGCAAAAAATACTATTAATGTATGCTCAAAATGATGTAAGAGGGGATTTGCTCTGAACAAAGGTAGAGAAAGAAGCTGGCCTTGCTATATTGCTCTTTTTTAGACAATTCATGAGTATACGTCTTTTGGAAGTGATTATAGTACATACAAGTATCAGATGCTATTATGTACTATTGAGTTTCAAAAACATTTTAAAAATAACTGTTAGCCAATGGAAATGAAGCGACATTGGGAATCATGCAATATCACCATACACTTCAGAATCAGAAGTGACATTTCAAACATCAATACATTGACCTTTCAATAACGACTACCAACGTAATTGAGCATTCTGATTTATAAAGTTGGCCGAGATGTAAATTTTAACTGAATGGTGGATGGATAGACGTTGCATGTCAAGTTATCTAGCAGGTCCCGTCATCGGATCTTTTAGTATTTGTTATATATTACTGTACGATTATTAATACAGTACAGAATATGGTGCATGCATTTATAAGCCAGAATGTTATTATTAAAGGGAAAATTCTTAAATAATAGAAGTTGTGATTTTTGTATAGTTTTACTAACAATAAATATCATTATAAGCTAATTTATTGATAGTAGGATGCTCCAAATTATGTGAAGGGGTGAATTTAATAAGCATCAAAATACTTATAAAATACATAAAAACTGATTGAAATGCTAGATAAATAAATTTTTGAATGTCTTATATTTATCTTTTGTTTTATAGTTTTACTGCATATGATATAACTGCCAGTATAACTCGTTTTACTTTTTTTACTGTGGGCTAAACTTAACATACCGAATGAATAATAAATGATTTCATTTTGCTAAGCAATCATTTTCTAATTACATTAATGATTTCCTCATTGCAGATTTTTACGATTAAGTCAACCCATTCAGGACAGAGCAATAATGAATAGGATTTTGATGACGTATCAATACATGCGAAATGACAAAGCAGAGGGAGAAAATTACTCCGAAAAGATAAATAAAATTATTTCATCAGTAACTTGAATAAAAATTGGAGTAGGGGAGTACCTTCAACTTCAAACGTGAAAAATACATAATGAGGTGAATTTAAAAAAAAAAATACACATGAGGTTAAAAAGCCATAAAAAAACCAAAAAAATTAAGAAAATTTTCATTTTGGTTTGATTATCTCCATATATACAGTACATATTTTAAATAAATATGGAATTTATGCGTTTTGTTTTGAAATAAAAATGTATACAACATGTATGGTTCACATACACGTATCAAAACTTTCTTATTACTTTTTTAATATGTGAACGATCACCAGAGCAGGAAAGTTTAAAAGAGGTGTTACAAGATCAATCAAAAATATAAGTTAAGAGAGAGAGTATGGTTCGTTTTTACAATTATACAGCTTTCACAGCAAAAATTCTTTTATGATTTAAGGTATCCAACTACCCTAAAATCATGATTTTTTTTTTAAAAAATTGACAATTTTTTTTTATGATTTTATTTTATAGGCCATCTTATTAGGTTTGTAAAAATACCAAGTATTTTAATTTCCATTTACTAAAACAAATATTACAAATGTTTTAGTAAAAGCAGATGCCATAACTTTAACCAAGATGTCAAACTTTAAAATGCGTTTTTTTTTGTGTATGTTCTGTATAACAGTAGAAGTGTTTTAACCTTCAGATTTATCAATCACTGTTTTATTATAAAATTTACAGTTATTTATGTGAATACAATCACTGTTTTTGTAAACAATTTCGTATAATAACTAGTTTTATAAAAATTAAAATATCTCTTAACCTGATGAACCATTTCAAAAAGAAATAACAATGTAATACATCAAAATTGAAAAATTGAGAATTTGTTCATTTAATGTTTGTGCAGAGCAAGCCGCGTTTATGTAATTTTTTGTCAATTTCCAACCATTTTTTCCCATTTTAGTAGCAATAATTTATTTTTCTCTTTTTAATTTTAGCCTTTTTTCTTAAAATGTACTAAATAAATATAAAAGCCACAAAAAAATCTCCATATCTCCATTTTTTTTTAAAAAAAAAAGTTAAAAAGTTTTTAAAAAAGAGCTTATAATTTCTTGATATAATCTCAATCCTATTGTTCAAGCAATGCAGTTTTCGAATCCTGGATGATTTTAAGAGGGGAAACGGTCTTTTGTGATTGCATTTACAACTCATGTGTAGAATTGACATTAATACCACATGAGATTTGTTGTTAAAAATTTGAGTTTTTCAAACTATTACTTTATATAAGTAATCATGATTTACTTTTACTATTAAATCCGTATAAACTCTTTTGTTATCTTTCTCTTATAATTAATATCAAATTATTGCGCCAAAAGCTTTCAGTTAAATCTAAGTTGGCCGAGTAAATAATATCAACTAGCAATTAGTTAAAACTATTAAACTTATATTCAATGAATAATGAATATCATTGCAAATCATGATTTAAATAATGTTTATTTTATAATAACATAATAATCTATTATGTAAACAATCTTGACAAAAGTTATTCAGTTTAATCGACTTCTCTTTCTCACACACAACTTGTGTCAGTTCTTTTTTTTTCAGCAAATGTATAAAAAATTTTACAATCATTAAAAATATACCTCAGAAAGTAGATAAAAATATTGAACATTGTTTCCCTTATTTAATAGAGAATTATGCCAATGCACATAGTTCAAACATTTAGTAGAAGTACACCTATGTATCTCACATTCCTTATTCTACAATGCTATAATGTAACAATTACAGGTTTCACGAATGACTACCTTTCTAACCATCATTAAGCTCTCATAGTGTAAATAAATCGTCACTCGGCACACCTTGTGTATTTGACAGGTACGCTCGAACATAATATGATCGTGTTATGTTATTAATTAAATTTTCAATGATATATAGTAGGCTAGTTGCTAAAGTCGATTATAATGTCCAAAAACGGTTAATAAATCCTTCTGTATTTCTATTTATAAATGATACATTTAAATGTAAATAATTCGAATAGTTATTAAAAATATTCTCTAGCTGCGTAAATTTTATAGAAAGGAATATAACGGTTTTATATATTTATTTTAAACTTTAAATGGAATATAATAGCTCTTCAATGAAATTTGATACTTTTTTCTATTTCGGGGTTGATTAAAATACATCAATATTAGTTCAAGGTACCTGAAGGAAACTTAATTCATTTGTTAAAACAAAATTTATTAAAATGAACACAACTGAATGATTTTTTTTTCTCTTTCGAATTAAAATTTATGTAAAAGAGAGATGAAAGGTTTATGATATAAAAGTTGACTAAACAGTCTTTAAAATGATGCCTATACCATTTGAAATGCCGATAATCTTATAATGAAAGTTTTTGTTATAATTGAATTGAATCAGCTGTTATCAGAAATTTCAATGAATTTAAATTCAGATTTATTTTAAAAAAATGATTTTATTATTTGTGTTATAATTTAACTCAAAAAATCTTGAGATAAAATTTTTAAGCAATGTAATGTAGTGTTGTTTAAGCAAAATCCAATACTCTTGAATGAAATTCCATATGTTACCTTTTGTTTAACATAAGCTAGTTTAAAAGTTTCAAAAATATATTATAATTTTTTTCATATTTTTACATGTTTAGAAGATTAAAGTTACTTTTATAAATTCATTTGCATAAAATATGTATTAGTGAGACTAAAAAAATATTTCTCAGTTATTTTCTGAAACTGATTTCGTTCTTTTACATAATGATGGTTTTTATTGAATTCTAAACATGTGACAAAAGACACATTTTTACAAATTTATATTACGTTGGTGTTGGAAATATTATTTTTAAAAGAGATTATAAAGGTTGAAGATTCATTAGCACAACGTACACCCTCGTATTGGATTCTAGTGGCCTAAGCCTGAATGATGACAAGTACATATTTAACCAATATATGAAACATTAAAGACAAAACCTGACTTTGCAAGGAGCCCCTAATGTTCACCGTTACGCCACTGTGAAGATTATAACACAAAGTACGAGGAATGAAGATAAACTAGGAAAAACTTATCAACAATAAAACACTACTTCATTAATATAGCTTTCTTAATTATATAAATTAATATTAGTTATATATCATTACAATTTTTGAATATTTGCCCCACTTAAGTCACACAGGAATTATACTAGAAACAGATTTCAGAAGTCTTGAATCGGACATTTACTTTCTTATTCTCCAAAACATATTGCATAAGAAATCATTGTACCAGTTCTTTCAAATGTGAAGAATTATATGTAATTCTGCACATCCTTATGAAAATAAAACAAGCACATGATTCAACTCAAATATCATAGACTGTAAGAACTGCAATATTAACCAATGTAGACTATTGCGCATAACCATCCAAAAATTGATATCGAACTAATATTTTTCTTAAATTATTTCAGATTTTAAAAATAATAGTTTGTGAATTTAATAATATTTATACATAGATTTTTTTTTTTGAATTCCTATCCCTTAAAAAGAAAGGGAAAAAATACTTTTGATTAATATTTTTATTCCATGCAAAGAGAAAAACATAACTTGCGCCAATGTTTGACAATTATATCTTGCTCCCGTTTTGATAGAATAAGAACTGTCAACACATAAAACTGGCTTTACGCCCGACCAACATTTGAAGCTGACAAAATAAAAGAAAAAGGGTTAAAATTAGCATAAGTTTTAGAAGACAGGTGACACAAACATAAAGTCTAACTCCAATTTTGAAGCGCATAAATAAGATTAAATAAAGCGCTCGCCTGTAAAGACCTTATTTTACTTATGAGTTAGGGAAAAAACATTAATATTAAAATTTTAAGAATACAATTAGAGAATACAGAACTTTTTATCGTCCTAAGTTATCATTAATACGATTAAATTTTATATTCATTAAAAAGCACTCGTTAATGTACAATTAAAAGGCCAGTGAAATTCTGAATAATACTAAAGTTGTATTCTATTTTTAATATACTTTAAAAAATTTGCTTTAAAAATACATTTTAGTGGAAGGATCGGATAAATGCTTAAAGTATCCGACTACGTTCGGAACCGTGATTTTGCAAAAGCGTATAAATGGAAAATATTTATGATATTTAGTGTCACTTAGATTGGAAAAAGTATATAAAGTTGTTTTAAGAATATTATTGCAATGAAACATTATTTATGTAAAATATTTTGACAAAAAATGAACATAGAATGACCCATTTTCAAAATATTCACCTTTTGTGAAACATGCTTCTATTATAATAATATTTTGCCTGTAAATAGCTCAGACCTCTGAACAGAAGCTCAACCAGAATTTTTGAAATATATAACTTATAAGTGAGTTTATCCATGTTTTACGACAACATAGGGGAGAAATTTTAAGAAAAAAACACCGATAATTATTTCAATTCGTTGTAACTGAAAATAATGTGACTTTTTCAAAACTAATAGTTGAGCCTCTGTACAGAGGTCTCAGTTATATTCAGGCAAAATATTTTTATAATAGAAGCATTTTTGACAAAAGGAGAACATTTTGAAAAAAGTTATTCTAAGTGAATTCTTTGCCGAAATATTGTATTTAAGTATTTTTTTTTGTCAAAATGTCTTTAAAACAATTTTATACATGTATTCTAATCTAGGTGACACTAAATATCATGAAAATTATCCATTTATGCGCTTTTTCAAAATCACGGTTCCGAACGTAGTCGGATACCTTAAGGCAGTGATCCGCAATCCCCGGTCCGCGGATCAAATGGTGACGGGCCGCCTAAAGAACATTAAACTATTGCCATTTTATTTAAAGTGGTGCATTTCTGTCGTCTTTGCGCAACTTTCCACGGAAATCACTTTTATTCATTTTTGGTGTAACTATATTTTATTCTGAAGGCATATTTAAATTTAACTATATAAAATAGCTGAACCAAAACAATCTGAAATATAAGCAATCAAAGTGTCCCACCCTCCGAGGGCCGCGGTAAATTTATCAAACACTGACCGGTCCGCAGCAATAGAAAGTTGTGGAGCACTGCCTTAAGGTATCCGTCTATGTTCGGAACTGTGATTTTGCAAAAGCGTGTAAATGGATAATATTTATGATATTTAGTGTCACTTAGATTTAAAAATGTATATAAAATTGTCTTAAGAGTAGGTTCGGAAGAACTAAGTGCTCCCACCCCACCAAACTGCAAACAATAGTTACAAAATTAAATAATATCACTTTATTTCTCACTAATGTCTTTTATTCAGCTCTATTATTGTATATTGTATTTTTAAATGATTAACTGAAAAAATAATGATAGTATTTCTACATTTTTTAGGTTATGACTTTATCCAACTTAGGCAATAATTTATTTAAACATAATGCTCAGAATATAAAATTTTTAGAATATATTCTGATTAAAAAACCTGCTTTTGTTTCGTGCTTTCATTATTTTAGGCATTTTATTCCATAGAAAACTTTACTCAGCATATGTAAAAAATAATTTATTTTTCTTTTTTAATATCTTTAAAAAAATAGATTAAGCTCGAATTATTTAATTGTACTATGCATATTAAAAGTACAAGGGATTCTAATAATCAAAACTAGAGTATAAGTGTAAAACTAATCAGTTATGAACACTTTTAAAATAACCACATTGTCTTCCTAGAAAAAACTTCAAATTATACTAAGTTTACATTGTATCGTTAAAGAAATGTAACAGGTATTTTTATAAGTACAGAATATTTATCTTGAGGAAACTCAGCCGTTTCAAATGATCACGTGCATATTTACATTATGCAAACATTTAACAGCTTACCGGAAGAGATCTTAAATTATTTATTTCATTTTTCAAAATCCTCAGAATATATCCTACTTACAAAATGCCATATTCTTATTTTATTTCTTCTTAATAGCTTTTCCTTGCCTATTAAGATTTGTAATAAATTTAATTATGCCGTGCAATGTCTTTTATCTTTTCTCTTCCTTGGTAGCCGTGACAACCTGGTGTTTATATGATCACGTACTTATGCATAGTCTCGCGGATCCAAGTTCTGTTGTCACTGAACACCTACGTAAAAAGGTGACTGATGCGCATTATCTGTCTAGGCTCATGTTCTTCCAATGGTGTCGTAAGAAAGGGTGATCAGGTATTGGCCTTGTCATTTGACCAAGGTTCAAAATTACAGATCCGTAGCCAATAGCCCTCGAGCTGATTTAATGTTTCAAAGTTAATAAAACTCTCATTCATCTCCTTTTCAGGAATTAATAATTGAACTGATTTTAGTTTTGAAAATCGAGAAGTTTTGTGAAATATCAGCGTTAAAACTGATACTTATTTTGTTTTCTGCCTGGAATACAAGTTCATTACATATTTCTATAAAATATCCACAAATGTGCTACCCGACATAAAATTGCAACATCATGAATATACGGCTATTTAAATATGCAAATCTCCCAGAATATACCGTTAAATAGGTTATCTGTTCATTTATTTCATGGTGTTTCGACTTTGAATTGCTGGCTTAGTATAGATGGTTGAACTTACCAATGAATCACTGTTGAAATGGAAGTAGAATTTCGTATTAAATAGTATATAGAATTTTGACGATGAGATGGATTTAAAGACAAAATATGAGCAGATTCCTCTAAAAGTATTACAGAAGATACGGACGCGTCTGAAAGGATGCTGTTTTGACCCTACAATCATCCTGTGTTGACACTATATGGAATTCTCAGGAAACTGTGGAATCAGTAAGTGACACAACAGCTTGACAATGATTACCTGAAAGTGGCTCGTAAAGTAGTAACTCTACAAAAAACCATACACGTCATCCCATCTAAAGATTGCAATTATATCATGACGAGCACCGTGGAGTGAATGTTATGACATGATGTAAATTGACAAGTCTTGGTTCTATGTTTCTAATAATATTTACATCGTGTGAGACTCTGCAAGCATCGGATAATTCAAACACTCATTTTTTAATACAATAACAGTTTCTCAATGAGGCTTAATAGTTTGGGTGCAATCAAACATAACATTAAATCCCTTATGATACTCATCAAAGAGAGAATAACAAAACAAAGAGACGTTGATTCTGTTCAACAATCTGGTGTACTATATTACATTCAGTAGCTGAAAAATGATATCTTCTAGCAGAACAAAGCTATTAAAAGAAGATGATGTGAATTCTTTTACACTAATCATTTAATATATTAGAACAATTGTGTACTTTTAATTGTTTTATCGCTTTGTTAAATGTCATAAAATTCAAATAACATAGCAAATGAATAAAACAATTGTAGGGATTATTCGTTTAGTCATATTAAACTGAACAAAACAGAGTTTTATTTATTGAATTTGAAGAGTATGGCAATTTCGCTATATGTTAGAAGAATAATTATTGATAGAGTCTCTAATATTGCTGTTCCATAAATTCTATTAGTGAAAATATAACTAAATATGACAAACTATTCGATGTGCAATTTTTATGAGCTATCAAACTTGAATTTTGTAATGAGGAAACATTATTTTTATTGTATTTATAAACATAGGATTTTCTTTAAATAAAAATTAAAGCTACGTTTTGAATATCATAATTAGTATTTTCTTTTTACATTACATAGTCATTGTAGTGCAAATTAAAATGTAAGCTTGTCTGTAAAGAATAGGATGTTTGCTAAAAATTTTGTATCACCATTTTTTTTTTAAAGATATGTCTAAGCTTGCGATAATTTTTTATATGTGTCATTGATGATTTATGAGACTAATTTTGCTTCAGAAAAATCACAGATTTAGGCGAAAAGTTTTCCTTATAGGTATCGAAAGACTTATTGATTCTCCTTTAGATATTCTACCAAAAAATACTACATTTTTAATATATTGGTGTGATATATTTTAATGTAGAAATATATATATTAAGCTAGGTTTTTTATGTTTTATTTGTCCTAGTTCTGCAAAAATTAAACAGTTTGAAATTAAAGAATGTCAAAAAAAGTTCATAATAAATAGATAAGTGTGTTAGTAAAAATGTCCTAATAATATACAAAGCAAATTCAGAGTGATAATTTTCGTTGAGCAATATTTTTTTTATTTATATGAGAGCCTATAAAAATATTTCCTCCCTTGATTTAATTCTTTTTTTAGGAACTTTTAAATTAACACATTTTTTTAATTACAGAGGGATAGTTTTACAAGTAATTAAGTATAATTTTCCTAGATCGTATGCGTATTTGAAATGTAAGTAAATCATCTACTCTGAAAAGCTGCAATAATACTTTCTAAGATAAGTATATATTCACTGCAAATACTTCAATTAAATTTGGCGAAGAAGAAGCGCAATTTATAGAAAGTCTCACGTGATTTTGTTTTCTAGGATTTCATTATTTTGAGCAATGTTAATGTAAGGAAACGATATAGTTGTTATCCCAATCTCTAAGCTTCTACACCACATCAAGAAGAACATTTTAAACCTCGACAGATTGAGCGTTTTAAACTGAAAGAGATTTAACAGATGTAACCTTATAAATGCATCATCAGACTATCTGCATCATGAGTCTGGTATTATTAGAACTCGAATCGACATTATTCAACAGAAGCAACACCGAAAGTGAATTTGAGAACAATGTTCTGAGACCCATCACCAATAATATGTTATAACAGTAGTAAAGTTATGTTATATAATTTGTAAAGTAATTATACTTGAACTCTCATGCAAGAATTAAAATACTCACTACTCAGGAATGTAATTATTAGGAGGAAGGTTGGCTAGCCATTAAAATAGGCTTAAAATCTGCTACAAGTTGTCCTCAGCTTACTATATTCATTGCTTTTGTTGTCTCCAACTTAAGCCAATGAAATTTCTATATCGTGAGTTTTGAATATGCACAATTTATAGAGATAGAAATGACTAAAACTGCTCTTTGTGAAACTTTGTATATAATCCCCCCCTCTCTCTTTTTATTATTAAATTCAGTATAAAATAATATTTTTGCCAAATTTTAATTTTCATTCCAAAAATTTAAAAAATTTACGAAACATTTTTTTTATTATTATGTCAAGCGCTTTTATCGAACGTAAAATGAATGTGCTGACTTCACAAAAAATATATATATTAAAATTTTTCATCTACTAAATAATATTTGATGCTACTGATTTATTTTCTTTTATTTTCAAAATGTTCGGAAATTGAATTGTGTTTTAACATTTTTCTCAATAGAAGTACGAGATGAGAGCTATTATTGGCGTTTGACCTCTTGATTTCTATTAGCATTTTTTTTAAAATACTACCTTTGAACAATCCAGCAAGCAACTAATTAATCTTAGATAATGTTATTTAAAGCATATATCATTAAGTAACGTTTATTTATTTCATAATTACATCATTATTTTGAATGACCCTCTTTATCAATAGAATATTCACCTCTTCATTGAAAATGGGTTTTTTTCATTATACAAAAAAAGCAAAACTAAATTTTGTTGTTTATCCAATTTATAGATTTAAAGATAATTATAAACAAACCTTGAAGAGAGAGAAATGATGTTAAAGATATACTATAGGTTAGAGAATAAAGGATAAATATAATTATAATTAGATATTATTCTGAATGTGGATCATTCTAAAATTATTTCCATAGTTTTTTTTATAACAAATTAATTTGAAATTAATTTTTTCAATTATTTTGGAAAACATAATTTTTTTTAAAAAAATCCCAGTGCAAACATAAGAACCAACTACATTGTAAAAAGAAACACACAGAAAAATATTTTTAGAAAGTATCGTCTTAAAAGTATTAGACTAAGGGAATTGCTAGCTTTAAAGAAAATAAAACGAATTTCTAAGGTAAATCTCAAGCTTTGTAAAGTTTAAATTGAATCCACCGTGCTTAAAAAAGGGAAAATCTATAAGTAGTTTATTTTGGATGACTTGGGAAGAGCTAACAGTTCGTGGATGCACGAACACCAAGAATTTTCAAGAATGATTCCTATATTTTTTGTTGTTTAAAATAACTTTGAACCAACGGTTCAATTATCTTATTTACGTGTAAGCGGCATCTTTGTGGCTTCTGAGTCTTTTCAATTTTGTTTGTACCTGGTTGCAAACACTTCACAATAGAGAGCGATATCTAAAAATAAAGAATTTGCCGACTAGACAGCACTTGTCGTCAAACTGTGCAGAAAGAAGATGAAAAGAAATTGCTGTCGGATCACGGATAAAAATGAAAAAAATAGAAGTTCACTGGAAGTTCTACAAACATAATTTTTGTATTCTACTGATATGGAACTCAATTCACTTTTTGTGTGGTTTGTTAGTACATACACATTCAGTTTCTTTTTACAAAAAAAATCACTTTTGTGGAAGTTAGAAATGGATACCTTCGTAAAATTTATTTTCAACATAATGTAAAGTATCTTTTCTGAGCTATGGATAGGATTGTTATGCCTAATGAGTTTTGCATAAAAAGAAAACACTGCCTTTAATGTGATTCAGAAAGATTTAATATCTTTTAATACCAACCCTTTTATATTTTTTCAAATAATATCTCTGTTCTTTGAGGCTGTGTACTATTGGAACTTCAAATTTTAATTTGATAAAAGAAAGAAGTAAACGCTACATAGGGGAGCATTAAAAACCAAATTTTAAAATGTTTCCTTAAAATATTTTTCAATTTAACGTGAGTCATTTTTAAAATTAAATTGTATCTGTTTATATTTTTATTTTGTTCCATGCTTTATTTTTTAAAAAAATGTATTAAAGTAATACGTATTATATAAAGTATTACCAAACATTTAGCGTCTTCATATAATCATAAAAATAACTATAATGTAAAAGAAATAACTTATAAGTAAGCATTTTTTTTTTCATTTCTTGTTTTATTTGTACTTGATACAAAATTAAATAAGAAACAAATTGTTTAAAATCGTAAGGAAATTAAAATACTAACCTAACTATATTCAAAGTTAACAAATCCGTAGCATAAATAATATATATTTTTTTATTAAGGAAAAGATGAAAAATAATATAGCTATTTTTTTATTTACAGTTAAATTACGTCCTTCAGAATATTGGCTAGAAAAGAGAAAATTCATTTAATCGTGTATTTTTTGGCTTAAGAATGTTAAAAGATATAATTTAAGACATGACCACAGAACTTAGCTTCAATTAGCCCTAATAAATTAATGAAGGCTGGGATTATGATAACATTGAATGTAAGGGGTAACACTGAATCGAATAACACTGAATGATAAGGGGTAAAACACAATTTTTTATAATTTTTTAAAAGTATAATTTTAGTAATTCCTGAGAATTATTCAAGGATACATACATCATCTCTTTCATTGCTTAACCCTCTGGCTGGAACATCAATTTTTTGCCGCTGTGAGAAACATCCGTCTGACAAACAAATACGCAATTTTTTTTCTTCTTTTTTTAATTTTACTACCTTAAGGACTTTTTTAAATGCCCTTACCGCTCATGAAATTTGATTGAATTTTTAATATTTAAGTCTTTTTGAGGCACACTATAGTAATATATTTTTATTATAAGAACTGTGACTAGTATTTTTTATAAAAACTTGAAATTAACTATATTCATGTAAAAATAATTAAAAATAATAATACCAAAACGGTGATAGATAAGAAAAAGCGCACACATCATGAGTTGAAAAAATTCACCGTACCACCACGTGATCCTTTCACTGGGTAGAGTCCAACTGAAGATGCCAAGGCAGTGCACCCCCAAAATCTAACCACAGCGTTATCTACAGACATCAAAGCAAATCATTCCCGTCTGAGAGACGGATGTTCCGGTCGGAGAGTTAACCTAATATTTGTACATTAATGAGAAAAATCTACTTCTAATTATATAGGGTGAAATAAAACTCATGCCTGATTTTAAAAATTCAATACAAAATATTTTTTAGTATAACAATGTGTAGCATTTGTATCATCGGATAGGTAAACGTTAGTAGGTTTATTCTGCAGTCTACGTCCTGAATATTCCTTCAAGAGTGACTTGAAGTAACATTTAAAACAAGATTTAATTTTTAGCCGAATAGGTGGCAATTCAAAAGAAAGCCTATTGCGGGCTTTCACTATATCGCTATAGAAGCAAATCCCTTAGTCCTAAATTATTGTAGCGATGGTATGAATTTGTTAAAGAAATAAAGAGCATTAAGTATTTTCCTGAAAGTGGTCAGCGTAGAATTTAACACTTGGTGGGGACTAAAATACCACTTACACATCTTCCGAGTTTCCAACAGATCACACGTTTAATTTACTAAGTAAATGGTCCCATAAAAATTCATAATAATACTTATATTTTATCGGAAAAAACACATACCTATAACAGTTAGAGCAAAATAAGTATTTGTAATTAGGGCAAGACTCTCTCTCTCTCTCTGTATATATATATAGTTGGTAAATGATTCAGGAATCATTATAGAAAATAAGCTGTCAGATATAAAATTCTGTATTAGGTTTATAACATATACCAGTACATTTTTGTTAGTATGTATATTTCTAGTCCTCACTCTTTACGTAGCTTTCTTTCGTGTAATGTGTTTCCGGAATCTTTCCTATTAATTTGCTATTAATATAATGGTGAAAAATTATTTTATTTTTATTTATTGTATTGTCAGACATTCATAGAACTAAATTTAAGAAAAAATAATTTAATACTACAAAGGTAAATAAAATTTTAAGAAAATAAGCAATAATATACTATTTTGTTATTGTAATAGTGTTTCATTATATGATTCTTAAATTATGGCTATAAAATAAAAAAAAAAGAAAAGCTAAATTTTTCTATAAGCTAATCTTATTATAATGCAATATTAAACAAATACTCTAAATATGTGATTCTGAAATGTAAATTACATGTGATTCATTAATGTATTCATAAATGTATTAGAGATTCATTCACAACAGTCAGATGGCTTTAAAATTGCATGAAACTACATTATTTAAATCACATAAATATGTAGAATCATGTAGATTGACCCTTTGTAACTTAAAATTCCGATGCAGAATTGAGCACATGATTAAAGAAATGGAATATGTAATAATAAACACTGCTGTATATTAAATCTAAAAAGGACAAATAGTTACCATTAGGAATTTATGAAAATTCTGAAAGCGAAATGTTAATTCAAGCTTATCATTGATGTTTACCATATTTTGAACTTACAATGTATGCCAAATAATATGCAATGAAGATAGTGCTGTATGCATTAAATTTTAATACCGTGTTCTTTCTCTTTGTACCTTTTGTTTAGTGGTTATAGACTAATTCCCTAGAGTTCCACAAGAGTCATTGACAACAACTATTGTAAATTAGAGTTGAAGCGAATAGGTAAGAGCTCAAATCATAGATCTCAATATTTTACACTACATCCTTATTTGAATCCAAATTTTAGCTTACGGCGAAATTCTGATCTCAACACCAAGAAACTTGCCAATTCAACTGTGCATATTTAACCATATAAGAATGTGGTACTTTCTGATGAATTCAACTTTTTATCAAGTGAAACACACAATTGTAATTTATTATTTCTTTAAAGTTAACTTTCTTTTAAAAATAACTATCTTTCATTGATAAAATAATAAAGTAATTCAATAAATATTTAAGTAAAAGAAAACTTAAATGATAAAATAAGAATGCAGCTTTCTTTATACATATAAAATCTTTACATATATCTGTCATTCGTTTGACATAAAAGTACAAAACAACACATTAAGATATTTTTAAATACTAGGATGTGTTTTTATATGCAACAAAAATAAGGAAGAGGTAAAAACAAAATACAACTTTTACTTGTAAGCTGCATTTAATCATAAATAAATTAGTATTTAAATGATAGCATTCTCTCATTTAATTAGTAAACTTAAATGGAAATCATCAGTTTAAATCTTTGAGCAAAGTTTCATTATTAATTCTAAAAGATGCTCTGAAACTTTCGTCTTTTGTTTCTAAGTGCATATTTTAGAAGTGATATTATTTAAAAAAGTGATTTTTACCTTAATTCACTTGGCATAAAGTCATTTCCAAACGAAATTTATTTAATTTCAGTATCTTCTTAGTCTTTAAAAGCATCTAACATAAGTAATATTCGAAGAACAATGGCTTACATATATGTATTTCAAAATACATTAGCTGCTCCATTAAGAGAGCCTAGTTTTCTTTCTTTTTTCCAAATCAACTCAATACACTTTTACAATAAGTTATCGATAATTCACCTTTCAAAAACTATCATTAACATTTTACACACTGAATTTATGACACTAGTTACTATTAATAGATTTTATACGACCTTAAAAAATGATGAATGGAAGATTAAAATGTTAGGAAAAGTGTCGTGATATTTCTATGTGATAGTAAAATAAAGACACTCGAAAAAGATATTTCTCAAAACCATTATGACAGAAGGAAGATGCAGAAATCGAAAAAAGGAACACATTCGAACATCTGATTGCATTTAATGGAACTCCCAGTCGATCGATACTTGACTGATAAGTTTCTGTTATCCGAACAAAGGCAATCGCTCGCCGAATTGGCAACAATTTCTAACTTCGTTCTTTCGCACCTTTCAACGCACGGAACCTCCAATAGGCGGCATGCTCAGTTTTTTCAGGAAAATAGAAAGGCACTTCTGTTGCTGATACAAAAAGTTCAAAACTCTAATAGAAGAAAGGAAGATGTTTTCTATGAACCTGATTCGAAGTTCCAAGATTGGTTTTGTAGAGATTAACGGCTCTTCTATTCTTTGCTCCTGAAACTTCTATTGGTGAAGCAGTTTGTAGAATGAGCGGGCCAACCCAAACGAATTGAATTGGTTCCTGGATTTCATCTAAGTCGGCATTGGAAGAGAACTTTAAAATACACCCCCTTTTATATACGGATTCGGAATTAACAACCAATCTTGGTCAAGCGTTAACGCCTAACAGAGTATAGATAGAATCATTGAGACACTTTATTTCTTTCCTAAAGTGAAGAAAAAGAATCTTGACTAAGTCGGAGCCTTTTTTTTTTTTTTTTTAAAACTAGAAAGAAAAAATTTTTTTTTTTCTGCTTGTATCCCAATTACCAAATATGTGATTTTAAAGCAGTAACTGAAACAAAATTTAGCAAGATTTGTTTTTGGTATTTGTGATATTATCTAAATATTTTATTTTAGAAGATTCTTAGAATTTAGTTTCTGGAAAAAATGAGCAACATTTATACAATTTTAGAGACATGTCTTAGCAAATTCTTTACCATTTACTTAAAGGTATCCAACTACATTCGGAACCGTGTTTTTAAAAAAGCACATAAATGGATAATCTTCATGATATTTAGTGTCACTTAGATTTGAATAAAGATATAAAATAATTGTGTTAAGGACATTTAGACAAAAAAAATTATTTAAATACAATATTTTGGCAAAAAATTAACTTAGAATAACCTTTTTTCAAAATGTTCTCCTTTTAAAAAGTATGCTTCTGAAACAGTAATGTTTTGTGTGTGTGTGTGCTTACATAATATAAAGACTTCTCCAGAGATTTTGAATTATTTTTTGGGAAAAATTCACATTATTTTCAGAGTTATAACCAATTGAAATATATATATATATAATTATCGGCGTTTTTTTCTTAAAATTTCTTTCCTTGTTGTCGTAAAACATGGAAGTAAGTAAGTAATATATTTCAAAATATATTTCAAAAATTGTAGTTGAGCTTCTGTTCAGAGGTCTGAGCTATTTACAGGCAAAATATTATTATAATAGAAGCATGTTTCACGAAAGGAGAATATTTTGAAAATGGGTCATTCTATGTTCATTTTTTGTCAACATATTGTACTTAAATCATTTTTCTTTGTAACAATATTCTTAAGCAACTTTATATACATTTTCCAAACTAAGTGACACTAAATATCATAAATATTTTCCATTTGTACGCTTTTGCAAAATCACGGTTCCGAACGTAGTCGGATACCTTAATTAGAAACGTATGTGTAATTATTTTTCCTTTATAGGAAATAAAAATAGAAAAATTGTTGATGAGAAAAAAAATATTGAATAAGTTAGAGGATTACATCGATGATCCTTTCGAAACTAAAAACACAAAGCAAGAAGACAAGGACTAAGTAAGGAGTCATCTTGATTTGGTTGTTGTTGTTGCTCATGCCACCTGTCTGACGTAGTCAGATCAAGGCCTACGAAATTCATCGTGATGTATGTCTGCTATTGGCCTTAACCTTGAGCACCATACAGGTGACAGTACGATTTAACTCGGTGAATTTCCCGAAGGGAAGGAATGAATAATGTCAAAGGCCGTGAGACAGGTTGGACATTAGGACAGGTTATTCTCCATTCCCTTGCACTCGTGGTTTCAGCTGGGACTATTCAACAGACTTTTGGACCCATTGATTCATCGAACACGTTCTCCTTGTGTACTTGGAGGGTATTTGGTGACACGAGCATCGAACCCAAACCTTAAGGTCTGAAGTCCGATGCTCTAACCTCCAGGCTACCCACGGCCTCTTGAATTGGTACCAAGCTAAAATGACTTGAATCTGACTATATGGTAAGATGAAAATTCTCTTGAAATCATGACGCAATTTGTATTTATAAAGAGTCAGCATTGATAAATTAGAATAATTCAAAATTAGTGTGTTCTGTTAACAAAAAAATATGAAAATTTTCCTCCTCTAGAATTTGAACCGTCCTAGTGTCTTTTTTGTGGAAAATTTACGGCAGCATATATCATGTTTATCAGAAGTTAAATAATTTAGAATTTAGGACTACAACCTGAATAGTAGAATATTCACTACTACTTTCGAATGTAGGAATTCTTTAAGCAATATTATAGTTTCAGTACATACAGAATCAGTTTGGAGTATATGTTAAAATCTTCTTTGGAAAAAAAAATTGTTTTGTGAAGCTATTACATATCTTTGTATAAATATTTTTAGAAGAAGAAAAGGAGGTAGAAACTTTCAAGAACTGAAAAAGGGTTTACAGCAGAGTAAAATGTTCTGCTAATGATTTTGTTTTAAAAACGAACCAAAATATTACGCACAATAATAATACATATAAATATGTTCAAATAACATGAACATTATTCTGAATAAAAGTCTTTGTATACAAATAATTAACATTATATTTTATTTCTCTTTTTCTCATTTAATTTTCAGTACTTTCTGTCCTTTAAACTCTAATCTTTGCTATATAATCATAAGAATGCATCTAAAAAGTATTACTATTTTATAAAATCATACGAACAAGTGTTATAAAAAAAATTTTAATCAATTCCTGCTTAGGTCAACAAAGAAAAATTTTATTTTAGTGGCTTTTATTAAACAGTTATAGTTAATATAAACAAGTATGTATATATGACAGAATCACAATATTAAGTGACAAAATAGAAAAGCGATTTTCCTTTAAATTTTTCATTTTCCTTTCTATATATGGTGTTGGATTTTTTTTGTTACTATTCATTCATTAATGAAATTTAATTATTCTAATTAAGTAGTATAGTAAAAAAGAAACAACATTCTCTCAGAAATTAAGGCATCTCAGGTGAAATCTGAACCCACGACCTTTGGATTAGAAGTCCAACGCGCTATCCATTGCGTTACAGGCGATTTTCCTTTTCACATATGGTGTTGGACTATTATTTTTGTTTGTTACTATTTATTAATTTTTTAATTTAATTAAAAAAATTAATATTTGAAAAACTGTATTAACATCAAGAGTTATCCACTACAAGTTTAAAAAGATGCATTTAAACTTAAGTGGATGGATAAAAAGTATTTTATTAAGGACAAAGAATTTGAACAAGATATATATATATATATATATATATGTATCCAGGTGGCGCCACTATTTTTCCTTCTCGAATAGTCGTTCCAATTCTTTTATGTCATTTCGCGTTGGGAGCTTATTGTGGAAGGATGAATTTTCGATTTCCAGTAATTATTTTACACGTAAGCTTTTTTTTTTAAAAAAAATTATTATTCCTCTTCTTGAGACATTCATTATTGTTCTCTTTTCTTAGCTTCATTTTAATATATTATCAAGTTTTTTCTTCCACGTGTTGTATTAGGCTTAACTTTTCAACTTGGTTCTTTTTTTCCCTATTATGTCGAAAGTTTCTGCTGTACGGGGAAGGTTGGATCCATAAAGCACTGCTAATCCTAATTCGCTGGCCTAATTCAGTGACAGCTTTATAAATCATAATAGGTTTCCAGTTTAGACCAAAGACTTTTTTCTATCTACATTTGTTGTTTCTGGTGAATTCCAATTTCTTCCTGCTTTAGCACTGTAGGTTCTTGTACTTCTTCACTTCTATTTTATATTACTATATATATACATATATATATATATATATATATATATATATATATAAGGAGAGAGTGAACTAATAGTATAAATTGAAATATTATATTCAGAAAGCAGGTAATATATATTTGAAAAAAATTCTGAAAATAAAATAAAATACCAGTATAAAAGTGTTATCAATTTACAGATATAGAAGCAAAAAAATTTATTTAGTCAGACTTCTGTTTAATGAATATTATTTTTATTACGAAATAATCCCTTTTTCCATTTCACAAACTTTTAAAGTTGCTTATTTTTGTTTACAAACTGCTATGTTCAAGGAGCCATCTATAAAAAAAGGAGTAAAGTTTAAAAATAAATAAAATCAGTTTCTATTCGTGATAAAATCACACACGTTTTCTTCAATTATAGAGAATAAAGCTTTCTCTGAAACCAGCCTTTTTTTCAATATAGTTCACTTCAAAAAGGAAGCAAGATGGGATCAACATATCTTAAGGAATCGGTACAAGCCCTTGTTTTTCTATCAACTCCAGGAAGCCACGGCAGAAGAGCATAAGTGCTAAGAAGCAGAGGCAACGTCACTCAATATATTTTGTCAAATAAAACTGGAGAATGTAAAAGAAGAGTTCCATGTTCAATTCTCCATCAATTCCATTCTCGATCTCTCCTAATCTAATTCGGGTGCAGACAGTACGAAAACTCTTCGGAATTATTCGAAGGATCGCTCACTGTCAAGATCTTGAAGCGATCAATCTTACAGTGATTCGGTAATTTGCAGCCATTATCCTTTACTGGGGTGGGAATCTCAGCAGTAGCACCTACTTGATTTCCGGTAGTGATGATTCGTGGAGAAGGGAGGGTGCTAAAAACATTAGAGGCATTCCCATTTCGTATTTGGATAAATGGTAATTTGTCAAGTCTTCGATGTGCCACGCCGCTGTGAAGGATGGTGAATAAATCTACATTTTCACCCGAAAAAGACTGAGTTTAAGCAGAATTTCATTTCAGCACCTAGATATATTTATTTGAAGGATCGTATTGAATGCAAAAGAGGGTGAATGAAGTTAGGTGAAAAATGTTTCACTTTAAAAGGGGGAAATTTCAGTGAATAAATGTGACAGGAACGGAAATGCCCAATATTGCGGAAATTTTGGAAGGCTTTGTTTACTTTGTAGTATTGCAATTCTTGTATAATTCTTCATAATGTTGTCATATATGAATTGTAAATTAGGTATCATATGTGTTTAAAATTTATTTTAATCACGATTTTTTTTTATCCAGCTTATTAGTGAAAGTTATTTAAAAAGTGAATAAAACAGTTTTTCACAATATATTTTTTTAAAGTTAACTATGTATTAATACTTTAAAATATTTTGATACGTACGTCAGTGCTTCTCAAACTTTCTACTCTTGCGACCCAATTTTCAATCATAATTTTGATCGCGTACCCCCTTACATAAAAAAAAATGTATTGAGAGAGAATTCTATAATAATATGCTTTGAGGTAATGCTACAATAGGACTTTAATTGTAAGCGATACAAATGATCAAGATAAGTATTAAATTTTGTATATAATTTTATGACATGCCCGTAGGATCACTGGTAATTATTAAACTTGTTCTTGACTTAGTACTGTTAAATTAATTGTGAAATGCATGGTGCAGTAGTGATGCATTTATAAGTGTATTCAGTGTAAATGCGTATTTTATTTATGTCAGAATGTATTTTTTTTGTTTCCTTTCAGTAAATTATAATTGTTTTAAATAATATTTGTTTCCGACTTTTCGATATACTTGAGCCCCCCCCCCCCTTATAGGGTTATCAAGCACCACAGTTTGGGAAACGCTGAAGTACGTACATAGATATATGTGGAAGTAAATGGAAGTGTGACACGTTTTGTATCAAATCACAAGCTACGCTAAAAGTAAACAAGTTTATTCTTGATTAGGTATGGAAGTGATATTTGAATATAACTGGAAGTGGGAAGAATATAATGAAGTTAAACTATAAATTTCCAACTAAACGAAATTTGTTAATTTATGTTCTTAAAATATTCATAAAAGAAAGATTCTTTATTAAAGTAAAAGTTAAATCTTTATATATAGAATCTATCCAAAAAATCTAGAATCCCGAGAACTAGAACTTGGAACATTTGTTAGTCACATGTAAAGAAAAAACTGATTAAAGTCAATTAATATCAGATCTACAGAGAATTTTAAAAATTTAATAATTTCTTCTTAAAATTTAATATGTTAATTTCTCTTTGCACATAATTTGTATTTAAGAGTAGAAATTATTTTTCTTTATGCATATAGAGTTGTTAAAAGCAAACTGAAAACCTTATACTTCTTGGGGATCGCATTTTCCTTTTTGCATTCTTGTTTAAAAAGGACTTATTGAAAAAATAATATATTAGTAGGATAATTTTGAACTTAGAATACCTTCCTAATATTTTTATGTGTGTAAAAAATCTCATGATCCCTATTTATGCGTTAGTTTCCGATAAAAGCAAGCAGTTTCTCAAATTCTATATTTTAGAGTAAAAAATTTTGTCCAATTCTTATCTTATAATATGTGTTCTTTTTAAAAAAAATTTGAATCTGCTGCTCATATTTATCCAAATACAAACCTATTTCTTTAATTTACATCATAATATTCCTTTTTCTTTTATTAATTTTTACTTAAAGAGACATATCAGGTTATTCAATATGTTGATTTTGATACACATCATGTTCAATAATTTGTAAAATTCGATATATGTAAGATATTGACAGTCGACCACTTATCAATGATATTTATCTTATTTTTACAATAATTCCAAGGTAAAACGAAAAACAATAATTAGTTTATCATGCTTTTGTAGTTTAACTTCATTTTTGAAAGAAACAAACAACTTGCCTTAAGAAATACCTTGCTAAATATTTGTAGAATCAAACAATTATCCAAATATTTTTTGTAACTACTCTACAATGTAAATGATAATTATGAATTTTTATTAAAAATTACTACGGATAATATTTTTAAATTTTCATTATTATTCTATGTATAATTACACCTTTATATTTTTTTCACTTATTTTGTTTTCAATAATTAACTATTTTAAAATAAAAATCCTAATTGTCTCTCTTATTTTTAAGGTTTTTAAATATTGTCTGTTTGGAGTACATAACAAACATGCAAAGCAAAAATCGTTAAGTCTATTTGAAAGGTTGCCTTAATCTGACACATATTTTGACACATAGAATCTTTTAACTTCGAAGAAAAAAGAAAAATTAATCTGTCATTTAAATATACGCATGTATATTTAAATTGTACATTTTGGTAAAAATAAGAACGAAAATTTCAGGCACTAAACTAATTTCACATATGGACAAGCTTATATGAATACTATTAGCTTTTAGATAAAAACAAATATACTTAGAATGTTTTAAATCAAGTTAATATGTATTATATAAACTAGATATATTTAGTATATTCCAGTGAATATTTACCACAGAAGCTATTCTAACTATATGAAAGATCTTCTCATACAGATGAAAACCGATAAACAACAGTTCCGATAAAACGTTTTTATTTTAACATAAAGAGAAAAATACTTATATAGCGCCTTCTCCCACTAGTGCATATAAAAATAAAAATTAAAACAAACTGAATCACTTTCTCGTGGCTTGAGCATAGAGTTCTTGCCTTGAACTAGTTGTCTCGTTCAATAGAAAATTGAAGTGGATGATACTGGTTGTCCTGGCTGGGAAAATAGTTCGCTCCCATATATGTACAGTGAAAATCGTTTAACACGAAATTGAAGGGACTGAAATATAGTTTCGTGTACAAAAAATTTCGAATTAAAGAATATTGCAAAAAAAACAACAAAAAAAAACATATATTTAACAAAATTAAATTTATTAGAGTGCATTTTATTTGTATAGATAAGTATATATGCATATATTTCTTAAAAGTCAATGAAACAAAAACTTGATGAAATTTAATACAACATTTTCAAGTTTTTTGAAAAAAAAACATTATTTTTATAGAGATTTTAACTTACATTTTTCTTTTTATTGTATTTTTTAGCATCAAATAGTCACCAAATTGTTTGATGTCTTCCATTTTGTTATTTATTTTGTTATTGAAATACGCATCTAAATAAATGTGGATACTTTTTATGATGTCCCTCATTTCGGATGACGGGCGAATGGGAGATGCAATATTCATTTCATTTCCGCCGCCTGAATCTGCATCAATGATATTTTATCAGCTTTGAACAATCTCCAAGATGTCTTTGCCACAATTGAGGTGGTACACACATTATCATCATCTACTGAAAGAACTCTTACGATGATACAGTACAGGACAGCCCAATAATACAGAAATTTTTTCAAACATTTCATTAAGTGTCGGTTCGATTTATAAAACCTCCTACTCCATCTTTTCGTGTTAAGCAATTTTCGCTTTGTGTTAAGAGAAAAAATGCATGGAAATACATAATAGCCTGTCTGGACCGTTATATTATTTCTTGTTACCCAATATTTCGTCTAAAGGGTTTTCGCATTAATGTATTTCACTATATATATAATGCACAATAACAAGAATATATACAAATATAGTTAATTTTAAATAATAATCTCAAGTACAGCTAGTTAGAATAGTAAGAAATATATATTAGCTATACTAATATAATAACACTCCTTCTTTTTAGGAATTTAGAATGCAGGTTTAAAAAGTTTTTTATGGGCAGTCAAGCTTCACTTGTAGTTTGCGTATAATAATAAGAAGTTGGGAAAGAAGTTATACATACACACACACACACATATATATATTTGATGCAAAATTATAGAGATGAAATCATTTTCAATTTTTTTAAATAAAAATCATAGGTTTGCGTATCATTTAAATAACCCCTGGAAGCTCCCGTGAAGAAACTGTGATATATAGTCCGTACTTTTTATATAGAATTATAGTAAATGGTCAGAAGAGGATGATTACCCAAAAAATATACTACGAAGTGCAGCAAATAATTTCTGTTTGTAAAAAATGCAACACCATGAAGGTTTAATCAGAATTAAATGAAATTTAATGCACAGATAACTTGTACTGGTACAAATAATTGAAAAACAACAACAAAATTGTTGGTATAAAATTTTTAAAACAGAATACAATATTAAGTGTCCGAAATCAGTATTTGGTGTAACCACCACGCGCGCGCTGCAATAAGTGTTGCTATACGACGTGGCATGGAGTCTAACAGATTTTGAATGTTTGTTTGTGGAAGAGAATTCCATCTTGCTTGTATGAGCAACAAAAGTTCGTCTTTTGAAGCTGCAAGACGCGGATCAAGAGCGAGACACCGAGCAACCAAATCCCACACGTGCCCAATAGGCAACATATCCGGCGAATAAGCCGGCCAAGGAAGAAATTGCATGTGTAGGGCTGAACTGAAGTCCCGAACAGTCTTTGCAACATGTGGGCATGCATTATCCTACTGAAATATAGCTCCAGGGATGCCTTGAAGGAAGGGAACGACTTCGGGCAGTAGCACTTCACGAACGTATCTATTGCTATTGAGATTACCCTCAATTCGTAGCAAATTGGATCGTCCATGATACGAAATCGCACCCCAAATCAATACTCTGGGTGTTAGGCTACTATGTCGTTCGATAACGCACTCTGGAAGGCAGCGTTCACCGGCATAGCGTCTAACACTAATGCGCCCATCATGGTGCCCCAAATTGAAGCGTAATTCATCTGAGAAGAAAACTTGGTGCAATCAACTTGCCAGGCTCTGTGTTCATTAGCCCCTTTCATACGCAGCCTTCGATAGTTTGCTGTGATGGGGATCCTGTATAAAGGCACTCTGACACGCACTCCATGGCAGAAGATGTCGACGAATTGACGAAGCCGACATTGGTACACCTGTAGAAGCAGACCAACGTGCTGCCAACTGCATGAAGGAAGCTGTATGGTAATTCGCTGCCACTGCTGCAGGTGTCGATCGTCGTGTGACGTTACCTTCCGTCGTCCACTGCCAGTTTTTAAAATTGTTCGGTGCTCGTCGGTCCACTGCTTCCAAACTCGCATCACTGTGGAACTGTTCCGCTGCACACGAGTTCTTATGACGTGATAGGAAATCCTTCCCGCTTCATAAGTTGTTGGAATTTCTCCTTATTTCGTTGTGTAGGCAAACTTAGGTCTCACTAAAAGTTCACCACTAACAAATAACCATTAAATATTTTCAACGCCCCGCTACAGCCTTCTATTTATACGCTTTCAGCATCAGTTCAGAGGGCGCTACGTACACCACGCATGCGAGGTGGCTCTGAAACTTTGCTATTATACGCAATATCCTATAATTGATATTTGCTGCAAAGTTCATTTAATTCTGATAATTCCTTTATGGTGTTGCATTTTTTACAAACAACAGTGATACTTGGAGGTCAGGAGTAAACTTACTAGAATGTGGTATTCAATTCTTCAAGCTTTGCCGAGTGGAGACTTAATGTGAACATCAGTAAAATATATACATTCCTGACGATTAATTGAGTGAAACAAATCGATGTGTACAAGTATTTTTGATATTTTCATCAATAACACAAAACATATATTATTATTAAACCTGTATTTTATCACATATGTCTTTAATTATGTATGTAACATCTTTCACAGAGAATTTTTAAAACTCACTTTATGGGTTATTAGATTTCTATTTTTTTATACATGTTCAATTTATATTTAAAATGTAGGAGGTCAAAATGACATTTTCCAATTTAAGAAAATTATGATAATAATTTTTCTTATAGAAATTCTAAATGTATCATGAAGGCGTTTTTAAGAGCTAAAAAAATTTTTTTCCGAAAAATTAAAGATCTTTTTGGAAATATTTTTAGTTATAAGAAAATTTTTTTGTGGTTTTGCATGTTAAAATATGTATACTTTCCTGCACTGTATCTGCATATTTTGATTAAACTAAATTTCATTTCATTTTATTCGTGCTTTTGTATTTTGTATTTTATTAAATCATGGATACGATTTTATTACGTTTATTATATTTACCTAGTTTTTTTGATAAAAAATAAAAAGATTTTACTGTTGTAAAAATATTGCTGTCTTTTTTAATGAAATTTATTATTATTAACACAGTCAAAGGACTTAGTAGATATAAATTGTTAGTTTTGTTATGCTTAATCATTGAGTTCCTTTTTAGATATTAGATATATACGAAAAAATATATATTACAAAATGATTAATTACTGCTAAAGATTTATGGATCCCCATAAGAAGTGAAATTTATGAATGGCATATATTTATTTTCTCTATTAAAAAGATAACTAATTTAAATCCTATTAAAATGTTGTTGACTTAATAAGAGACTGTTTCATACTATAGAAATAAATCATTAAGCATTCTTAAAAATAGAAATAATCCTCAGACTAAGCAAATATATATTTATCCTTTATATTTTCCATGGTCCTTTCCTCAAAACTACTTAAAGCAAACACTGGCAAAGGAATACATTCTCGAAAATCATCCATTAGCGTAATGAACAGCAAAAGTTCTAGAATTCTCAATCTGAATGCCGTTCCCACATTAATCTATAATAGAGACCACCCGCCCAAATTACGAATATACTAACAACTGTAGACAAGGATAATGACATACACAATTGTTACTTCCCAGTTTATTTCTCATTTATTTCCATTCGCTATTTAAAGATGCAACATTTGTCAAAATTAGTCCGGAATACAATCACGTCAAACCACGCATAAATCACGGAATAAATATGATAAATCACTCTTTTCGTCCGCCTAATCAAGCCAAGGCCGAATATTGTCCGAAAAGCGTCTTCTCTCTGAGTGAATATTTTAACTCGCTCCTATGCTTCTTAACTCGATTACCTCGACCTGCTCGGAGTTTATTTAGCTCGGAGTCAAAGGCCGCGAGCAAACGTTGGAACTTTGGAAGCAGAAATGAACGAATTTGACTAAGGAGGACTGAGAGCAAATAAACTGTTAAGGGTGTTATCCACTTAACTGGGTTCGCTACGTTACAGAAATCATAGACGGAATTTATTAACATGGCGGGCCAAGAACACATTGGATTATAAAGGAGGTATGAAGATATTAAGCTAGTTGTGAGATGTGTATCAGAAGGAAAAGCTATTTGAATTTACAGCGCAATTGCTTTTCCGAGCGTATAAGTTTTAACACCTGAAAGGAACCAATTAAGATAGTACTATATTAGAAAAATATATTGCAAGACACATCGCATGATTTTTGTATAAGTGGCATACCTATTTTTTTTCTTTTGATTGGGAAAAAAATGTTTTGAAAAGTAACATTTTAAACCATGAGAATTTTTGTTTTAATTCGAAAAGTAAAATTTTTAACTATAAAATTTGTTTTTTCAAATTGAAATCATATTTCTGTTTGTTAATTTTGAAATGGCACTGCAATTGGAGAATATAATAGATCATTAAAGTTGGATCTACTAATTTAAATGAGAATGAAGTAGATAAAATGAACTCTAAGATTTGATTTGATATTTATCGCTTCATTCCCAATAACGATCCTGAAATGCAAATTATTTTAGTTTAAAACATCTCATTAATCTTCCCAAAAATATTTGTATCTCAATTCTAATTTAAACCAGCTGCGAAACTCGAGGATTACTTTATCAAATGTGTTGCCACATTGCTTAAAATACCTCATTAGCCTATTAGGAGTAAAATTACAAATATGTATATTGTACCGTAAAAAATCTGGCTTATAACGAGCACTTTTAACATAAAAAATAAGATCAAAATTTACGGGTGCGCGAAGGTATAAAAATGATACCTTCAAAATTAAATAAAGAGATGTACATAAAAAACTTAAGACTTCTACAAAAATCGGAATACTGTTTATTTAAAAGAAATGTCATACCGTATTAACTTAAAAGGTTGCTTTTCAAAAACTATACTATTTTTTTTCAAAATCCATGAATAATACCTCCTTTAAAACGTAACAGCATTGTCAACATACACTGCAGTTTCCTTCCTAAAAATAGAAGTGTGCGTTATACGGCGAATATACCTTAAAGCTAAAAAATGTAGCTTGAAAAAATATGTGCGCGTTATACGAGGCATTTTAAGGTATATATGTATAGAAAGAAAGAGATGAGATTCGAGTATTATGGAAATCCATCAACATTTCGAAAAATAATGTTACTACCTTTTGATAAAAAAAATCTTCTAAATCATAGTGGATATGAAATATAAAAAGAATTATATAAGAAAAGAAGAAATAATAAATGTAATGTAATAATGTAAAGAATTTACTAAATAGATATAATATTTTGTTTGTTGCTATAAAAAATTTATTTAAAAAAAGATAAATGGATGGTATTATGGAATTGGTGGCTTGGATCAGGGGTGTCCAACCCAAATAACCTTCCGGGCCACTTCGGAAAAACATTATAATCTCGCGGGCCGCACACAAAAATATGTACCTTTATATCAGATTTGGAAACCAAAAAAAAACATTTATTGGAGTGAAAATTTAAAACAGAATGAATTATTA